>VZRS01006529.1:0-85011 GCA_013398055.1 Ifrita kowaldi
CGCAGGAAGAGGAGCCGCCGGCGCCCCAAACGGCAGCGCAGACAGTTCAGGTTCAGCAGAAGGAAATAAACTTCTCTTTCTGTGCCAGAGAAACTCTGGGTTGTGCTTTCTCTCCTGTCTCAGACTGGTGCTTCTCCCCATTCCCCTATCCCTATCCTCAGCCAAGAGCCTCCGGGGCCCTTTCCAGGGCTGCAGGAAAAGCTCCTGCAGCCGTGAGCATGGACAAGCTTCTGGAAGACTGTGGGGTGATGCTTCCAAAGGAGTCAGGAATGAAAGACTGGTCAGACGTGTGAGTGTGAAAGGAATGAGGGATTTGTATTTACAAAGAAGCTGTGGGCCTGCTGATAGGTAAAACTAGTACTGAGAGATAAAAGGAACAATGGGAAGGATTCCACTGATTGATGAATGGATAAAAAGATACTTGTCTTTACAAATAAACTATAGGTGTGCTGATAAATGAAACTGGGCATTGAGAGATGAAAGAAACAATGGAAAGAACCATAAATTCCATAAGAATTAAAATAAAGGGGGGAGGTACATTAGAAGGGAGTCTGTATTAGGCGATTTGGGAAGCCTGTACCTCTCAAGTACCTGAGCCAGTGGGGAGAGAGGGAAATGCGGCCGGGAAATTAGGATAAATAGGAGGGTGCGTCCTCTAACAATTTGAGAGACCCCAGGGGAAATGCCCCATGGCCTTACTCTTTATTCGAATAAAGTAACAGGACTCCTTTGTCTCCTTTTTGGACATGAACCTCTGGTGTTTGTGGATTAATTTTCCTGACAAGTGTGAGAGACTGGAAGGATTGCTGGCTTGGAACATTTCGGGTGCATGTGTGTGAGAAGAGGCAGCTCAGGCTTTGCCTTTATTTGCACCAGTTCCCCATCATTTGGAGTTTGGTTCCACACAGCACTTAACTCTGTGGCTACTAACTGGATCACTCTGCTTCAGGAAGGGGCACCCCTGAGACCGAAGAGGCTACTGCCAGGTAGAGGTCATCTTGTACAACTGGATGGTGTTGGGGGTGTGCTTGGTTTGCTCTAAGAGCTATACGGTGCTCTATAAATGTGTACCTGTACTGCTGCCTATACAGCAGTTTCCTCTGCCATTCTCTGCAAGACTCAGCGGTGGATAAAAGTGTTCAATGTAATAAATTGAAATGATAAAGTGAAAGGATAGGCAGGTAAAACCAGGGACAGTTCACACCTGAGTGAGTCATTGTGTGTGTATTTATGAAATTATCTATCAAAAGTTATCTGAAAACAAGTTAAAAAATTTAAGTTGGTTGGTTTATTGGGTTATTGGGTTCTTGGTTGTTTTTGCGGTTTTTGGGGATTTGGGTTGTTTTTATTATTTTTTTTTTTTTTTGTTATACCCCTTGTATTTAGCCTTCTTGGCTATCCTGGAGCATGGTTTTCCTACATTATAAACAAGCCCTTTGCAGGGAGTGATCAGCTCCAAGCTGATCTGCTACCCGGACCTTATTTTCTGTTTCCCATGAGTGAACTTAACAGATAAACTCCTGGGAGTTCAGCAGAACATTTGCATCTCAAGAGCTCTTGGGCAGAAAAGAAAAAAAAATTCACTATTTTGTGGACAGGAAAGGAGGTGCTGAGAATCATAAGGCATGGTCAGGGCTCTGACAGAAGAGCTCCTGAGCCATAGGATTGCATGCATTGCTGTTCCCAGCTGCTTTGCTTGTATTTTATGGGCCGTTCCAGACAGGAGCTGCTGCTGGCAGGGTAGGAGGGATGTCTCAGCCTCAGCCACAGCAGCTCACTGTCACCACGGAGCAAAGAACAAAACAAAACCAAACGCTCACAAGCAAACAGAGGAAACCAAAAATCCTGTTTTCATTTGGGCTGATTTTCCAGGCACGAGGCGTTTGCAGAGTTTTGGCAGACAAGGGGACGTCTCCTGCACAGTGCAGAGTCAAGGCTTTGCTGCCAAAGCACCCATCGGCACATTGCACTGACTCAGGGTCAGCTCCAGGCTCCCCACAGGTGTTTCTCCTGTTCCATGGGAGCTGGTGCTGGTGCTGTTCCTAGCATTTTTCAGCAACTCTGGGTAGTTCGTTCAGCAGTGCTGGACACGTGGTGGACCTCAGGGACTCCTCAAGGGAGCAGAGATCATGTGGGAGTTTGTGAGGGACGTGTCAGAGGCGCTGTTGCTCTGACGGTGCACATGGTGCCCGTGCTATTGCTACCCTCTCTCCTGAAGCCAGACCCTCACACACGTACATAAACAAGTGCCCAACATGGCAGTGTCTACAAAGTGAGAGTCTTGCTGTCCTTTCCTGTCCTGGCTGCTCGTTCGAGGCTTCTCCTGCCCCACTGTGCTGGTCTGGCTGCCTGGGGTCACATCTGACAGAGAAGCCAGACCTGGACTCGTGGTGGTAGTAATCCCTTTCCTGTACTTCCCGTGTTTTTTCTTGGCATTTCCATAATTTTCTGTTTCTTTTTCTTTCCTCTATCATGAAAAAGAGAAAAAGTTGTGTTATTGCTTTGGTTTCCCAACATGTAAACTCGTTTGTGTTTTAATCTCACTTTCAAGTATATTTAGAACCAAATTTCTTTTGGCAGTTGTGGGTTGAGGCAAAACTTGCCTCTTCTTGCCTTAAGCCTATTGGGACATCCTGCTTAGCTACTTCCCATGTTAAAGTCATTAGTCAATAAACTCTAGAAGATTCAGCATAAAGATCATTCTTGCCTAGGAGTCACATGTCTGTTGACATAAAGTTTACGACACACATTCATGTTTATGTCTACAGGGCTATGTTGCAGTGGTTCCACACCCTGTCCCAAAATCCTTAATTCCTTAATGGGGGCTTGAATTTTGGATTGCCTTACATCTGTGCCTGTGCTTGTGCACCTGCAGGACGGGACATGGTAGGAAGTGTGAGAATAACAGCAAGGTGTTACAAAGAAAAGAGGCTTTATTAGAAATGTGTTCGACAAAAACCCAAACCACCAAACCATAATAATTAACATTCTTGCAGTCTCAAGTCAAAATTATCTCTTTGAAAGTACTGTGACCTTAAAGCTTTGAAATATCAATATTTCTGAGTTACAGTACTAGTTTGAAAAACAAAGAAATAGCACTGAAGTTTCAGAAATATACTTTACCTATATTTGAAACATGACAATTTTTATTTTCCTCTGAAACATGATGCTAAATGTAAATTTAAAAAAATACATTGGAAACCCAGGACTTAAACATCTTTTGATGATATGGTGATGATTAACCAAGAAATTCTTCTTCTGATCTCCTTTTGATCCATCTGAAATGCTTAGTCATGAACTTAGGAATTTGCCAGTTCATTTTATAACAATTTCACACTTTTACCTTTTACTCACATTTCCACCTGTGTGGTTTAGTTCTGCAAACTAGCTTGTTTTAACTGAACTGTACAGCAACTTGCTTTGAGTCTAATGGAACTTTTCTAGCATGAGACTTGATTTGTGTACAATTTTGTTTGAACAAATGGAACACTGGGGCAGATGTTGAACTGTTCATGTGCCCCACAGTAAATAAATAAAAAGCTATCTGTTTCATGAGGCCGAGTTGTATTAAAAGTCAGGTGAGGCAAATTATGAGGTGGTTAAAACTCAAATATTCTTGAAGCCATGAGGCTGAAGTCTGTCTCCTCTCTCATGGGAAGAAATTAAAGAGAAAGCAAACCAACTACTGCTAAGAAAGTTTGCCTTATTTCAGGCTGCACAAAGCAGCTCAGGTGCCTGGTGCATGCAGCCCATGCATCAGCTGCTGAAGCATGAATTTGTTTCACTCCTCAAATGAAGCTGAAATCACTTTGGGAAAGTGGTGAACCTGCACACATTTATGGTGTCAAACATGTTTTATATTCATGTCTGTTGGTGGAACTTGTGCTGCCTGGTTAGGCAGCTTGTCCTTGGGTAAGGTTGATTCTGTTTCTGGTTTGACAAAGTTATTTCTAGGGGATTTTTTTTTTCTTCCTCTTCTTAGATGTTGTGGAATTTTTGCTTTTCTGGGAGATGCTGCCATTTTTACTTTACTTTTGCTGTTGTTTGGTCAATTATGAAAAGGAAAGGCTAGCAGTCAGCCTAGGCATAAAGTGTGGCAAAGCCTCATTCAGCTGCAGTAATACCAAAATTTCAAGGGAGTTCGTAGTACTGCAACGTAGATAAACACAAATGCCTCCTGGTGACTGATTGGGGCTCCAGCTGTGTGCACAGCTTCCTACATGGTCTTCATAATTCAAAAATCCCTTCAGTTCGGGCTTCTGGAGAGTCTGTTCTTTTCCCTCTTAAAGACAAAATTTCTAGATGCTTGAACAAAAGCATATTTCCCCAAATTTTTCTGGAATCGAGCAGTCTATGAGATTCTGACATGCTGGTTTTTGTCAGGTCTGGTAGCAGGGCAATTTATTATCCACTCGCATCATCTACCCACAAAGCTCCCACCTAACGTAGGTAAGCAGTTCCGTGATTTATCTTCTTTTCAGGCTAAATTATGCACGGTAACTGGTGTCCAGGAATCTACAGCTGAGCTAGAATTAGATTGAGGAGAACACGTGCTGTCTTCAGTGCACTTCAGCATTTTCCCAGAGCGTGGGCCTTTGGTTACGTAGCTGTTGGGATGCTCTTGGCTGACAAAACAGGAGAGATAAGCCTTCAGAACATCAACCCTGCCGTAAGGAACGTCACAACAGCACCATAAATAAGGAAGCTAGCAGACTGTTGAGATTAGGTTCAAACCATCAAGGATGTTTCAAAAAATCACGTTCCACTGATATGTCTGTGTATGGCCTACAGCCTAAATGAGTTTTATTCTCCCCACTCCCTAAGCTGAATCCAGTGGTGACACTATTCAGCATTGTCTGGCTGTGGGCTCTGACTCCCTCCATCCCTGCCAACCTTCCTTCCTTCCTTTTTATTTATTTGAAACTGTTAAGCTTCAATCACAAACAGGAATGAAACTGTAATAAAACGAGTCTTTTTTTTACATAATCCAGGAAATTGAGAGGAAAGAAAATCCATTAGACTATAGTAATTAAAATTTTTGTGTGTATCTTTCACTTATATCAGAATATTATCTACCAAATTTACCATGTAGAATAAAAGATAATTAAAATAATATAATCAAATAAACATAACAACACTTAAAAAAATAATTTGAAAAGAAAACGAGGTAATGCCATGAACTGGAAATAATAATTCTGGTTTATTTCACACTTTATAGAATTCCCCACTGCCAGCAACTGTTTATTGATTTGCTTTAGGAAATTATAACAGAAGCACAGTCCAGCAACGAGGTTACTTGCCTGAAGGCATGTGTCTGTAAGTCCTCATTTTCTGCATATACAATGGGAAAGAGGAAGAGAATGTAACTTGTGAGGAACTTTGTGACAATGAACACCACAATGACCTGCCCAGCTGTTGTGGTGGCGGTAGCAAATCAAGAACCACTTTGTGAGAAAAACCAAAGCTAGTCAAGGCATTTTCAGCTAAATGCAGTTTACACAAAAGGGTGGTAAATAAAAACAAAGATCATGGTCCTTCTGCTTACTTTTTTTTTTTTTCCCCCTGCCATTCCTTGGGAAAATTCTCGGAGATATTTCAGGGTAATGAGTTCAGGCTAATTCAGGATAGTTCCTGTGGTTGGGGGACTCTGCTGAAATCTTTGGCAAGAAAAATCTGTATGTTCTCCTGGTGGATGGAATAAAAAGAAATACTAAAACCCACCTGGTAAGACCAGGATATTCCTTTCTGGCAGTCAGTGAAGCAGAGACAAACTGGCTCATCCCAAGCGGGGTTGTCACACAGTTAATCATGAGTCCCTGCAGTGACGTGCCCGTGTGAGCTACTCCTCTGAGTCCCGTGTGCTTGGTGGGCACCCGTCGGGACCGTCAGTGGAGAATGTGAGATGCCTCATGGGAGCAGATGAAGGTACTTGTTTTGGGATGCAATTAAATGTTCTTGCAGCTTCCTTGCCTGTGTTGTCCAGGTTATGGGTGGCTCAAAGATCCACCGGTCTTTGTCTCTCTAGGCAGTCTCCCAGGCTGCCCTGAATTCCTTTGTGGAGGGGGCAGCCAAAAGCTTTGCTTAGCAAAGGCTCCACAGCAAGCATAGTCTGAATGCAGGATCCAGCAGAAGCAACCTGTGTCTGCACAAGCTGATTGACCAGCAGCACTTCCTGGCACTTACTGCCTCAGTCCCTTGATTCAGGGATTCAGGATTCAGCCTGTGTCAGAGAGAAGAGACTCCCTAATCAGCCCTGTCTGGCACTGGGAAAGGCAAGGGAGGCTTCTCACAGCCTATGTGGGACCTTGCCAGGAGTGAAGGCTGGACCTTCACAGAGTAGGAAGAGCCTTTACGCAGTCGCCTGACCCCTGGGCCGCCCGGTGGCCTTGTCAGGAGACTACAATCACGGCCAAAGACCGAATGTCTCAACTATAATAAGGATGCACCGCCGTGGAACAGGTCGAGCTGGTGTCGTTGGTAAAGGAGGCGAAGAGGCAGAGACAAAGGACCGAGAGAAGGGGATCTCCCAGTATAGACCAGAGCATTTTTTCCCAATCCGGGGGACAGGGACGATCCGAAGGAAAATGAACAGAGCATGGGATTTTAAGGAAGGGAAAAAGGGGCGGAGTTTACAATGAGGTCCAATAGGGATAAACTGAATGGGAGGAACTAAGGTAAAAACGACAAATCACTGAGCAACAAGGGAGGAGACAACCTAAACAAACCAATCATATACCAAATTAAGCAGAACCTTCTAGAAGTGGGGGAGGAGACGGGCTCAGAGTGACAAGAGAAGCAAGGCCTTCTAGCCCAGGACCCGCCTAAAGACCCTCCCAATGGGCGGACTCACCAGCCCATTGGGTAATAAGACTTAGAAGGACAGGAGGCGAGCCCCAAGCGGGCCAGGGTGCACCGCAACTTCTTTACCCTGCGAAATTTAAAAATACATTCAAATAAAGAAGGGAGCCAATAGGAATCACCTCTACCAAGCCCCCTGAGATTTTTGTTGAAGCTATATTCATGTTTATAGCTAAATGGCAAAGGGCTAATAGCTCCTCACACTTTAACATTCTGTTTGAGACTTCATGTTTATCTAACTGCTTTTTATTGCCTGCACTGATGTAGAAATAAATCAATTCCAGTGCATCGCAAAGACATAATTTTTTTCTTTTCCTCATGTCATAGTTGAGGAACTGAGACACAAAGGGTGACAAGGCAGAACAACTTTGATGGGGAAAAAAGATGTGAAAAGACTTCTCTCACATCTCTTCTGTCCGTTTGCACGAAGAAAACCCCACAGTTTTTTAGGTTTCCTGCAAATACTCTTCTATTCTTTCCTAATTATAGATGACTAAGCATATTTAAGGGGTTTTTTTTAGAAATGCAAAGATAATAGGTTTTAAATTAATTAATGCAGTATACCATTCATCAAATCTTCTTGAAAAGCTTTAATTTAACTAGAAAGGTCTATTGGATTTTGTTGTAGTTTTTAAATTAAGCAGTTTATTTCAAATGCCTTTAATAGATGAGAATATTGCCCACAAAAGAATTAGATCCTGAGTCATCTTTAACTCTGGAGGTTTGCCTCCACTCACAGGACATGAATATTAATTTACTTCACAGAATATCCACAAGGTTGGTGTTTCAAGTAAAAGTCAGAGATATTTTAATGAGAGCTTAAAAATACCTTGAGCTAAATTACCTTAAATCCCTAAATCATTGTGAAATGTTTGTAAGCACAGTCCTTATGTTTTCACTGCATCTTATTCCCTGAAAAAAAATCAGAAAAGCAGAGAAGCACAGCCCAGCCTGCAGCCCCTGAAGATCAAGTCTGTTCTACATATGCGGAATGATAGAACTGGGATACTGCTAAATATTAAAAAGTTAAATCATGAAGAATGTTTTTAACCCTTAGCATCAGATGCCTATTTTAAAAGAAAAAAAAATAGTCTCATAGTATGATGAGTTTTGTTATCCTGGAGAGCACAGTAAATGAATTTCAGTGTGTATGTGAGAGAGAGAGAGAGCCTGTAAATTTTCATTATGATTCCTAACTACAAATTCCTTTTTTGTTTTATGTTTGTTTGGTGTGGGTTTTTTTAATCCTTTGCTGGACAATGCCATGCCTGTTGTGTCTTCTTTGTCTGCAAGAAGATGAAGGAGCGGGTTTGTCTGTGATAAACCCATCACTGCAGAGCCTCTGATCTAACTCACAGCAATATGCAAACTACCGGATGTAAGGAAAGACAGCCTGATACACAGACTCACGGGGCTGTAAATCAGCCTCTTCCAAGATCTCAGCAAAAATATTAGGAAAAAAAACCAGCTGAAGCCATGAATATAATAAATGTTGTGCTGCAGAGCACAGTAACAGGAGCAGCACTCCACAGTAGCCTCTCTCCCCACCTCTGCGGAGAGTGATTTGCTCTGTGCTTGCCTCACCATCTGGGAAGGGCAGCACATTGAGACACAGTTCTCCATCCCACGTGTTAGAGAGACGTTTCGTTCAGGGGCTTCAATTTGCAGGTGGCTCTACAATAAAAAATATTAAAATAACATTTAATAGAGAAGGATAATACTTCCGAGAAGAAACCATTAGTGATGGTCCACTGAGATTCAAGCAGAAAAAAACCCAGAATCGGTGCTTTCATGTCGTTGATGTCTGCAGTTTTGTTTTAAATGCACTCCTCTGTTTGTAATAAAGCTGACACTGATTTCCCAAGGTGAGCACTCAGTGCTTCCTTCTCCCAGTTATCTCACTTACTGATGAGTGAGTTTCTCTTAAAAGGGCTCTCGTGTGCTTGCTGCTTACCCCTGCTGCCATGTCCCTGACAAACCGGGTTACAGCTCCTCTTCCGTTAACTTCTAGGAAAAAAAATACGTACAGAAAGGACAGTTTTTCTTTAATTATAACTTTGGGAGTATTTTTTCATATTTTCTACCAGTTTCTACTATATTTTCTACATTTTTTTATTGTAGCCATACTTCACTGTTACTGACAAAAAGCAAAATTCCAAGAAAATTTGACATGCTGAAGTTCCCTGTAATGGCTAGAAGCTCATCCTCACCTCTTTTCCACATGTATTTCTGGCAATGTCTGATTTTTTTTTAAATTTGGAAAAAAAAAGCATATTTTTTTGCAATGCAAATGCAGAGATGTTCCACATCCTTGCAGCAAATTAGCAGCCGCTAAACATTGTGGTTATGAATAATTCCAGCTTGCCCTAGCCCTGGTATTTCTCACTTCTAGGCAGGGCAGCCATGAATGTTTAGCAATGGGTTCATAAATGCCAATATCATTAACAAAATTCAGACTTTACAGGATCACTGCTGCAGCTCAGCCCTAGAAGAGTGCTAATTGCTTTTGACCTGTATTCTAATCTCAACAATCAAGGAATTCGTTGCTGTTTTCTGTGTTATCACAAATCAGCTGGGATAATTTTGAAGCAGATTTCGGTGGGGGAAAGTGCAGAGCAGGAGCATCCAGGCTGAGATTCCCAGACTGCCTGCCTGCTCCTCTGCTCTGTGAAGGATCACATTTTTCGGCTCTTTGGCTGAGAGTGGGCACAGACCAGCCCACAGCACTGTTGCACCACTGTCAAGAATAATTTCACCGTGTCTAACTTCTACCACAACCAACCTTATAAAAACCCTTCTGTGGAAGATGACAGATATGTGGTACTTCCTCCGTATGGAACAAAATTTCCATTATAAACTCACTCATATTTGTTGGCAAACCTCTGTCCCCTGTGAAATTGGCCTCTTAAGCATTTCATTCTCTCGGAGAATGGTGGATAATCTTTCTTTTTTTTTTTCTTTAAGCACAAGTACACTGTTTCACTGAGTCAATACATGTAACAGCTGTTTCTGATCCTGTGTTTTGATGGAGGTTTATGTCCCATATTTAATGACCATCTGTCATTGTTGAGAACTGCAAATACAAGTTGCAGAAAGTTGCTGTTCAGAAATGAAAGATAAAGGGAAAATAATATTTTTCTTGGGCATGCTGTGCATCTTTGGAATTCAGTACTGGACAGAACAGGGAAAAAGAGGAGAGGAGAGAAGAAGAAAAAGGATTATCACATGTATCATATATTTTCACTACTTTGTTTAGCTCATGGCTAGGCAGCAGGAAAACACAGACCAAAGCACTGTTCATTTTCCCATCCTGGAAGAGTTTTTTGTTCTTTCCTCTGGAAACAGAGGGTACATTGGGTTGCCATGTTTCATTTCTTATTGGGTACTTTACTTTTATTTGTGAAACGCACAGGGGACTGCTGCAGCAACTTGTCAGCTGAGAGTAGGGACAGGGAAACCATACAGCTGACAACAGTGGAAATGCACTGGCTGTGGCTATGTGGGATTTTTGTATCCAGTGCACTTGTTTGCAGCATGGAAGTTACCCAATAAAAGCACTGAATCGTCCTTAAAACAGGGAAGATTTTGTTCCCCCTCTGTATCATTCTCCTAGTAAACAGTATGGAGTGCTGTTGTATTCCAGTGGGATGGTCACAGCCATTTAAATGTAGTTTAAAGGCTTCCTATGAAGTCAACGCCAAGGGGAAAGCTTTAGGATAAGGTTATATTATTAGTTGTCTTTTAAAGAATTCTGCTTTTTTTTATGGTTGCTGGAGAACAGTAGCACACCAGACTGCTAAAATTTGTAAAGTCAAACAGCATGAACACGCCATGTTCCATATCTTCATGTCTCTGCACGTGCACGTTCTCTGTTGGTGATAGTACGTGACATGAAAAAGAATTTTAGTTATATCTGTTTTATTTATAACTGTTTTATTTCTATCAAATTGAGTTTGTGGGGTACCAGTGCCTGAACAGGACTCATAAGTATTGCTGCTTTATATGAAGTTAATAATTAAAAAAAAAAAGAAAAATATCACGAGTAAGAGGACCTCCAAACCCACGTTGTGGAAAAAAATAGGATGAGTTTTATCTTGATCCATTTTGGTAACTTTTTGACAGCATCTGCTTGGAGATTTAAAACAGGAGTTATGACTTAAGTAACAGTTAAGCCTGTTAGTGGAATTATTGCTGGAGATTCAGCTCTGACAAATCACGTCATCTCTTTATGATGTGTGATGAAGCAGCAGTGACCCAGCGGAAGGTCATCAAACTTGAGTTGATTGTCAGTCTAGATACTTCATGCCAGGGTTTTTGAAGATCATTTTTTTCACAGAGGTTTTCTGCTATTATTGATGGCTATCAATTGGTACCAGATTATATTGGAGATAACACTTTATTACATTTGTTAATTACATGGTGGGATTGAGTGTACCTTCGGTGCGTATGGTGGAAGATGTTCCTACTGTGGAGGACCAGGCATAAGCACATTTTGTCTCAAACATTCTGATTGTTTTGACAGGAAAATGTGATCAGAAGAGACAGGCCTGGAGGTGGGGCAGCACTGTCCTGAGCCAATTTCCCGCTCTGCCTGGAGGCTTGAGTTCAGTTCTCACCCTCAACTCACTCCTGGGACAAGGGCTCAAAGGGCTGGCTGTGCATGCGCAACAAAACTGCATGAAAAATCTACTGTACATAAGAGACTGCACCAGGTTAGCTGTAAAAGGGAGCAGATTGAGCCCTGTCTTTTTTTCCTCCCTTTATCTTTTGTTTTCTTTGTCTGACAACCCCAGCTCCAGACCATCCAGGAGGTCTAAAACAGGATCAAGATGGGCTCTATGAACTGGGGATGTTCTCTGTTCCTTCACTCTCTTCTTTGCCTTAATTTCTCTCCTCCCTCACTCTGCCTGGGCACGGCACGGCTGTCCTGTTCTGCTCCGTACTCAGTCCTGAAGTTTGCTGTGGGAGTCGGGAGCTTGTGGCCGTGTGTTGTGGCTTGTGAGGCAGCGTCATGTGAAAAGGGGAGACTGCCTCAGCCCTTGGTGTCGGATTTGTCTGTCAGCGTCCCAGAGACCTTTGTGCCCCACCAGTCTGTCAGTGTGCCATTACAGGGGCCCTTCACTGAACAGCCCTGCTGGATTGGAGGGTTTTTCAGTGACTTTTTCAGGGACACATCCCCACAGCACCAGGGAGACCCCTCAGGAAGGCTCTCCCCACTTTAGCTGAGTCTGTTTCCCACTGCCGGCGACTGCCAGCGCCCAGAAGGACTCCCAGGGACAGTTCATGGAATCACACTCTCGTTTAGTATAAAATTGTGACAGGCTGAGGTTCGAGGAGCGTCACTGACAGTACCCGACTGCAAAAACGTGTTNTCAGCCATTTTCCACAGCCAGCACTTCTGAAAATTTCCTTGTGAAGAGTTGAGAGCTGATTGAAGTGATCTGTACAGAACTAAGGGCTCGTTAGCCAACACCTTTTCAGTCTAAAGAGTGGGCTGGCTGCTGGAGTTAAGGTGACTGTAAAATAAAAGCACAAGAGCTCCCTGACAAGTGTCGGGTGTCTTTATTCAGTCAGATGAGAATTCATAATGAACATCATGCCCCATTCCAGTGAGTTGTGACACCTTCCCAGTGGTGGACTGGATGATCCTTAAAGGTCCCTTCCAGCCCAAAGTTTTACGTGGTTCTGTGATTTTATGAACTGGAAATATACACATAAAGTGGAAAGAATGAGTTATAACTCAGCAAGTCAGAAGTCTCTCCAAGAGTCAAAAGTCTCTTCTAAGACTTTCTTTCCATCCTTTATTTCTGCTACCACTCTTCCCGACCCTCTCCACATAGAAAAAAGTCAAACTGTAGTTGTGTCATAGAGGAAATGCAATGAAGATTTCAAGCCTGCACATTGTGGATATATTTTTTTTTTCAGTTTAACCATGAAAGGAGCTATGTACAGTAACAGAAATACGCGTTTTAAGATGATGCAGCGCACACACTGTCATGTATTAAGCTGTAGAAATGCATGTCATACATGTGAAATACATTTAAATGTATACCAGTGTATGGAAGGATGGAAACCTTGCCTGCTCTTTGTCCTGGAGTTCCTTAAGGACATGTGGGTTCTTCCACAAGGCGTATTCTAGCTGTGCCCTTGGCATTGCTGTGCTCGCCTGCCAGTGCTACAGATTTAGCAAATCTTTCACTCCTAATGAAAGCATTCCTCTTCACAGGAGCTGTCAGACATAAACCACACAAAGTAAGTGTGTGGAGCAGACCAAAAATCAAAATAAAACTTAAAAAAGCAGTTCAGAAGTGCAGTGAAAATTAGAAAAGGCAATCTGCTTGGCAGAGCTGCACCTTGGCTTTTTCATGTCCTATTTTAACATTTTGACACGCCACCCAGACACCTTGATTTATCTGAAACAATTCAGTAAATCTTTGCTCATTCCCTGTTTTACCCTGCCAAAACATAGGAAACAACAAAGATTAAGTATGTGCCTTGAGCTCAGCTATTGTCTGCCTCAACAGTCTTCTTTTTGTTTCTCTTATTCTTGCAGAAAACGTTCTTAATTAAGGAAAAAAATATTGTACCCTGAAACAATGGTTCACTCACTGTTTTCTGTTTTCTAGATGTCTTTTCAGGTTTATTGTGTGGAGACTGCCAGCTCTGTGTGTTCGTGGAGGGTGGTATCAAAAAGCTTTGCTAAGATTATTTTTATTAATCATTCTATTTGAAAGAAATGAAAATTTGTCTGTACAAGCGTGTGTTATCTTTCCCCATCCCTCCTACTCATTTGACATTTTGTAAAAATGTTTTTGCAGTTACCCAGGATTGCAGATTTTATGCAACACAGCTGCTAAATATCAAGGGGCACATGAAGTCATGTTGATCTAATGAGGATGGTGCTGCAAAGACTACAACAGAAAAGCTTGAGAAGTAATAAAGCCCCTAATTATCAGTCTCTCCAAAATGCATTGTTAGAAGTTTTCTTCCAATATTTTGTATTTGTACAAAACTAAGCCCAAAGAAAATGTTTCTCCTGCTTATCCCTCCTGGTGGCTAATTTTGAAATGCATAACTTAGCAGACTCTGCCTCAAATGGCAAACTAAATTAAGACTCTGACTCAGGAAAACAAATTTGCATATGTTTAATACTATGGAAAAGAGGAAACTGTTTAGTCTTGTGGGTTCAATTGAGTGGATGGAGTCAGGAGAAGAAATTACTTCTTAGCTGAAGTTCTTTAATTTGCAATAGCTTGAAATTCTGGTTTAGAAGCTCCTGAGTGTGAATAAGTTCATTACTTTTTTTTTTAAAAAAAAAAAAAAAAAAACAAAGCAGCTTGTCCAACTGTTAATAGGGAGGAAAAAACCCCAAACAAATTCAGTGTGTTTTCCCTTGCCAATTATTTTGCAATTTTTAGAAGAGTTTACATTTACACTCAATTTTAATAGCATCCTTTGAGTCTCTGTTATTAAAGACCATGGAGTTCTCAGAATCCCGTGACTGACGTTGGTTCTACACTCCATGCCATCAGGATAACAGATGCTTTAATTCCATACATGTGTTAAATAGAAAACAGAGAGAGAAGAATTGACATGATCTAGTTATGCTCTTTTTATATCACTCCTTTTTACTATTTTTTTTCCTCCCTTAATGACTTGGATCATTTTTCTCTCCACTATCATGGATCTCTTAGGCAATGCAGCATTAAGCTGAAGTTTGATGGTGGCTGAACAGAGAAGCTGAAGTGTCACCCTGGTGACAGACAAGAGACAGAAAAGCAACTTAGAAAAAAAAAAATCTTATTTTTATTGTGTGGCAGTGAAATTTATACTGAAGTCTTTTAATAAAACCTCTTCTGAGTCAAAGCTCTCACCAAGGGCAATTAGCAAAGGAAGTCAGAGGGGAAATGGGTTGCAGAAATGCTGAGGGAGTGGAAGAAAAGAATGTGGGAGTTAAAAATGTGGAAATCCCATTCATCAGCAGCTAAGCAAACTTACAGTATTTAGAGATTTGACTTCCATGATAAACACATGGAAGAGGATTTCAATCCCTTCTGTTCCCACCTCACCAACTTTCATGTTGCTGCCGAAATTTGCTTCCCGTTCTTTTCTCAGGTGTTCCAAAGAAGCACAAACCCTCTTGCAGAGATTATTTTCCATGAGAAATAGATTATCAAGGCAGGAACAGGTGGCTGTTGGTAATTATTGATGTGAAGTAAACAAGAGGGACAACACTCCAGGATTGCATTAAAGAATGCAGTCTCTTGGCAACTGAGCGTAAAAAGCAGTTTGTGGAGTACAGTGGCACAACAACAGAGGTGCAAAGGACTGGGAAGCAGTGAGAGAATAATGTAAAGCAGAAGCAAAAATAGGAAGAAAATGAGGACAAGCTGGGCACAATTACGAGGAGTGGGAGTGGTTCAGAGCTGCATGTGTGTGGCAGCTGCTGTGTGCTGTTAACTTCTTTCTCAGCAACATCGGCAGCACCACTGCTTTATTCTGTGGGTTGCCAAAAAGACACCGAGTCATAATTCTCGCTGCCATTCTGGGGTAAAAATTAGCGAAGTCCTTAAAGTGACTAGAAGCTGCCATTAGAAGTGGAATTCTAAAATTAATTTGCTGCCCTTGTATTCATACCTCCTAGAAGCTTTTTCATGGTGGTGAGAGGGCAAAGGCACTGATTGGTCTTCCTGGGAAGAAAGGATCAAAACATATGGGAAAAAGCAGTTGTAAACCACATTAAATGTCATGCTAAAACAGATCTGTGGTGCAGACGAAGAGAGACAGCTGTTTGCCCAGTCAAGGTTGGCCACCATGGGTGTAGTAATCGGGAATTCTCGGACACCTTCCTGGCTCTGCAATAACAGTGACGTGCAGTGGTCACTCAGTGGATGCTGCTATTGCCAACATGTGCATAAGAAGTCCATAAATTTGTTGTAGATCGTTTCCCAGGAGAGGCAAAATAATTTCATAAGTTATTATGTGGAGATCTATTTTTGGGGGGAGGTTGGTATGAGTTAGTGACTGAGTAGCAAAACAAACTTGCAATTCCTTTATGAATCCCACAAGCCAGGCTTTTCGCTTTGCCTTAAAGGCAGGGCAGCCAAATGAAACACTGAAATGTTCTCAGTGTAAGCACATAGCAGAGGGTAACAGGAAACACATTTCTCCCTAAGCTTGTCTTTAAGGTCTCAACTACTATTTTACAGAATATCATCAGTATTAGTCCATCTTACTCTCTTTGGTCTTACGCAACTACTGAAAGGGTTCAGCTCTCACAAAGAAAACCCTTCATCTTCTATATGAACATCAAATCTACCCAGAACTGTACCCATCCAGATTTTCTTTTTTTTTTTTTTGGGTTATGTCAGTCACTCCCAGCATTAATCATAATTTATTGAAGGGTGTCATGTGGCCAAGGGAAACAGGGAGAGGAAATCAGTGAATTACAGCCTGATAACCGGATCTTTCAGGGTGACACAGTTTCTCTGCAAATGGCAAATTCAGTATAGTATGTGCCTACAAAATCTTATCTCTAAGAAGCCTAGGAGCTTTCCTTTCCTGAATGGGTTTTGGAGGTGTAAATGAGGAGGCCACAGTTTGTAATTTTGCCCTATTACTGTCTGATATTAATAGCAGTGGGGATCTCTTAGCTCTACCTTCTCATATTCAGTCCCTTTTGTAGCAGCAGATGGGAGACCATTTCTGATATAGAAGTAGATTGTCCCAGGAGCTTGGTCTGATTTGTAAGTCATTGATATTTTAGCTTTCCCTCAGCAGAGGTGATGATTTGTTCCTAAACCCACCATGGCTTTGTGTTTACTTATTTTACCGTCATGAAACTGCTGATGATGTGCCTGCTCTGGAGGTGTGCTGCAAATTCAGTGTAGGTGGGCCAAAGAATCTGCTACAGTGACACAGAACTCTTCTCCTTGGGATAAAAAAACTGGTATTGGAAATCCTACTGCAGGTGTCAGCAGGGGTCAGGGACTCTCTGTGAGAGATGGAGGTAATGGAGAAGGATCCAGGAACCAGACTGCCTGGGCAGAGGAGCCAATCCTGGAAAAGCCTGACTTCAACTGTCATTTAAGAAACACTGTTGTATTGTGAGAAAAGTTTTAATACTAGTTCTCAGCACTTTTTCATCAAGTTAATTTCATCATCTGTTGGACAAAAATGATAAAAGGAGTGGAACATTTAGGTCTGTTTTCTGTTATTTTGGTTCCTTATCAGTTTTAAATCTGATGTATTTTTCCACTAGTTTCATTGCGTGTCTTCCACTGTTAGTATTAGTCTTAGTCTGCTGCTTCAATATATTTTATTGCCCATTATGTCTTTTCACTAATCATTAATCACTTTACAAAACTAACCACAACTAATTACCTCAAAGAGCCTTCAATCTATATTTGAAGGCTGTTTGTTATTCCAAAGCTCACTTTGATCATCTGGGATCAACCCGTTTCTTGCCTTTCCCTTTGGGAGAATCTTACAAAAGCGGCAATTCCATTTAAGCAAAGTACAACTAATGTACTTAAAACCGGGCTGCCATGCAGGTTTTCCTGTAGAAATGACATGAGCAATGCTATCCTGGAGTATTTTAAGGATTTTCTTCTGAAATGATGCTTTTGACACTTAAGTCTTTCAGATTCTGCCCTCTAAAAGGGAGTTCTCTCCACAAAGCCAGAGTTTTCTAAGGCTGTCCCTTGAGTGCCCAGGTTAATGACTGTGATATATTTAATAGCCACAAGAAATACAGGAGCGGACTATCCATATCTGATCAGGTTGCCACTTTTAAGAGGTTTCCCTTGCCTATTACCTTGTCTGTTTCACCCTTTTTGTCTCACTTCCCCCCAATTCTACCTTTGTTATCTCATGGCAGATGTAAATGTTGGAGCTTCCAGAGACCCTGTGTGGCACATCCCGCAGCTGGTCTAGAGCCCATGCTGTTTAACCTGTCAGTCTGTGGCTGTAAAGCCTCCTTTGCCTGCAGAGAAGCCCTTCTGTGCATCCAGGCATGAAACTCCTGGTGCCTCTCTGAGAAGAAAAAAAGCCACATCGTTCTTTTCTCCAACGCCTCTTTAAAACTCCTTGTTTGTGATGCCAAAAAAACCACATAGGGCTTCTGAAGACTTACCTTTTGTAATTCTAGGCAAATTACAATTGTAATTTTGTAATGTAAGACCACATTTCAGCAAGCCAGGACACTTTTTTCTCTGTCACTTTGTAGGTATGTGCTCACCACTTGTACCCATCAGCTCATCAACTCCTGATCACAGCTGTACCTACTGTCCTTTGAGTGGTGATGAAAGTGCTTCTGTCTTTTTTCTGCCCACAACATCTGATGCTTTGGAGCCTTTTGCATAGCACCAACTCCTGTTACAAGTCTGTCACGTGCATACACAGCTTTTTCAGAGGCTTGTAAGTAACATTTTCATGGGTAAACTGAAAGTCAGGTCTCTAATGTGGCCACTCACAGCTGTGTTTTAATTTCTGGGTGCAGAAATCATTCTGAGTTTTTATTTGTTTGTCTAAATTTATTTTGGGGGTTTTGGGTTGGTTTATTTTACTATGTTGGAAACCTTTGTTTCAGTTTTAGTCCGTAATTATTTTCAGTTTTAGTCCATAATTATTTCTGTGTAATATCACACCGATGTATGTGAGTTCACAATGAAGGAAATAAAAATGAGAGAGAAAAACAACATCCTGTTCAAGTTTGCCAAGCTTATATGCAAAGGTGACAATCCCTCTCTCTTTCCATATTTCTTATAAGCCCTTTCTAATATGAAAGGCTGCAATATAATTAATGTAATGGTAGTTGTGAAACATCAGGAATCTTTGTTACATCCTTAAGATCTTTTTTCTTGTTAGCACAACTCACTGTACAGTTTTTCTAGCCATGATGCTTGGAGAGCAGCACAACAGTGATTTATGAGGTTGGCCACATAAGGGTTAGAGTTGTATTTGCAGTTTGTCATATCAGAGATGAGGGGTGTTAACAAAGTATTTTTATTAGAACTGTTGATTCTTGCAAGATTTCTTAAAAAAAATCCCAACCAAACTTTTTTTAAACTTTTTTAATTTTTATTTTTATTTTTAATTGTGAATATCTTTGGTATATCTCTCTCTGTAGATTTGATTTTCTAGTCGAATATTGTTCTGCTAGGGTTTTTGGTTTGTTTGGGTTTTCTTCTCCTTTGATTTCAACAACTGTTGGAACAATATGTTTTTTTCCAGGACACGGTACGAACGTACAGCAGATGATATAAAGCACACAAGAGTCTTGTGATTCATTTTTAAGAGAAAAGTACATTATTCTTGCGTGAAATGAAACTTTTAACTCACTTGCCCTTTTCCTGAGGTATATGAGACATTCTCCCTTCGCTCCCTCTGCCTTTATTCCTGTCACATACTTCCAGGGAGAGCAGGAAGAATTGGGACAGAGTTTTATTACACTGCAATACTCTCACAACCTCATTCTCATGTGCATCATGGCAGAGAGCACATCCAGAGAGTCTTTGAGTGGTTTTCTTGAGTGCATCATCTCTCTCTAACCCATCCTTTAGCCCTCGGGGTGTAGAGGAACCTTAATGTATCCTGTCTGTACTTACTCATAGGCAGCCTCTGCAAAACAAAGGTCCACCACTCAAAGGTCCATCAAGGAATGCTTTCTTTCTGAGTCTTCCAGCTGGTGCTCTGTCCTCAGTCTCTGCAAGATGAAAAATCAGCTAAAGTTCTTGTTGGGAAGTGCTGGTGTTCAAAAAAACACGAAACATTTTGTAAATGAAACCAGTAAGGATTTTGGGGCAGAGACATGCAGATATACTGATGTTCCTTTCAACACTGCAGTCTTTACCATGGAGCTGGAAGTCAAGGGCTGTGTCTAGATTAGGAAATTTGGTATATTTGGAAACATCTTTGCCCAATGTCATGAACAGGCACAGCAGAGACCACGGCTGTGGTCATCATGAACTCTCTTTGTTTCCAGAACAAGATTTTTAAAGAAAATTCCCAGTTAGTAAAGGTTCTTGGAGTTTTGTTGCTGCCATACCATGCCCAGGAATTGCAGAGGGACCTAGTGGTCAGTAGAGGCCAAAGCTGTGCCAGGGACTGACCTCATGAAGTGCTGGCATAGCCAACCAGGTCCTCTGTGTCCAGGAATGGTCCAAGCCAGCAATAAGTGTACTAATGAGGATGTAAACTTGGTTGTCAAAAAGATGATCACCACATTAAATGCCTTACATGTCCCTTGTGATAAATGCTCTGACTTGTAGTCATAGGTGACATGCACATTTATATCTGGGGTTTTTTACTGAAAACATTAAAGATCTTATACAAATGTCATTTGTTCAGGTTTATGTGAAACTTTTCAGTGCCCCATAACTGGAAAAAGTTAGTAAGACATGTCTGCTGTCCTAGATATGACAGGTTGGCTTCCTCGTTTAGACTAACCTGAGATCCCTGAGAAAATATGTTTCTTGCTACTTCTCATTTGAGAAGGCAATTCATTTAATTGCTTTAAGACTCACTTTGCACACACAATAATTGACCTGCTCTCTCAAGACAATGAACTTGAATTGCTTGAGGACCTGGGTTTCCAATTCTTCGAAAAGACTCGTGGCAGGCAGGGTCTGTACTGTAGGAGAGAGATTTTGGTTCGCTTTGCAGACCCTGGATGCTCATGGGGCTGCACGTTTTCCTGAGTCGCAGGATTCTCCCCCACAGACCCTGAGCTGGTTTTACACAAGGAAGTCCATTGCCAGGAGTAACTGGGAAATCTTCTGTAACAGAGGAGAAGATGACCAAATTAATGGGCTGGCTTTGGAGTGTAGCAGCTCTGCAGTTTACCTCCACTGCAAAGGTTTCTCAGAAAAGTCACTGTAACATGGCAACACCCACCCACGGTTCCTCTGTTTCAGTCTCACGTTGTTCTTACTAAATAACTCCATTCCCTAATGAAAGAAGTGTGTGGCATTTAGCAGCTGTGGGGCCACTAGTCTTCCCAAAGAATGTAGCTGGGTTTTGTAGATGTTACTCTACCATCCTGAAATATTTAGCACTGTTGCTGTCCCTTCTGGTTTCTCTTGGGCAGCTTTTTCAGAAACCCCTGAGTGGTTCAGAGCGATTCCTTCTGTTGGGTGGTTCAGGAGATCTGCAGTAAAGAGTGGGGAGGTGTTCCATATTAAATTTACCATAGTAATTCACAGCAATATCTGAGGGTGTTGACACACTCTGCATGTTCAAGGGGCTACCTGAGGAGTTGTCAGCTGTGCCAGCTCCCGTCCTCACCTCCTCTAACACTTAAATTATTATGGGCGTACCAATATCAGTATGTGGGATGGCTGTATAGGTGAATATGTTTGTGCACACGTAAATGCAAATGCATATCCACAATATTATTTAAAGCATCTTTCTGGGTATCCTCTCTTTCCAATAGAAAGCAAAAATATAAAGCCCCAAGGTTATCTCTGCTGCTGACTCTGTGCATGTTAATAGGGAGGAGATTCACCAACTCGATTATTTCCTGCAAGATGGAGATGAACTGTCTTGTACTGATGTATCTCCCATCTGTTAAAGAGCCCCAAACCAGCTGAATTCGTAAAGATTGGCAGGATTCTCAGGGAATATACAGGAACTTCACAGTTGACAGCAAAAATAACATAAATTATGTTTTCCTGGAGATGATGATAGACACAATGTCTCAGTTTAGTTCATAGCATAAGTTACAACTCCTCGTATTTGAATGGAATAATTTTGAGAAAATTTAGTCTCTAATGCAAATTTTTAACCTCATCTCTACTGATTTTTTTTTTTTAAATTTGAGTTGCTCAGTTATCTAACAGAAAAGATGAGCACACATGGGTAGCCACAGCTACTTTTAGAACCAGCTCAAGCATGTCCTTCCTGCTGGTGCCCCAGAAATAACAGGGCTAGTCTTGCTGCGAGTGGTCTTTTATCACCTTTGCCATTTCAGCCTTGGAATGACCCGCTGCTTTTTATTTTAGACTAAATCCCATGGATATCATGGGCCTTGCACTGGGAAGCAGAAAGGCTGGTCAGGTGTCAAATAACGTAAATCAGCCCGGGTCTATTGTCTAAAGTCTTTTGAGCCAAATCAGGCATTTGCAGAAAATAGCATAAAAGGAAGGAGAAAAAATAACTCAGGAAGAGAGACGTAAAAGAAAAAATATTATTAGGGTTTTCCCACTTATACATAACCTTAACTTTTTGGGTATATTTTCAATTAGTTTCTATTAAAACCATTTCTGGCTTTCGGAGAAACTTGGGTTTGAGTGCCTTATAAAGAGGAATATTTTTCAGCTGTAGCTGAAAGTTTAAATAGGCCTTTTTCAATGCTCTGACAAATTGACTTTCTAAATGGTGGTGAAAAAGGCATTTACATGACACTGACATTCATACTGTGAGGAGAAAGGAATGAATGAATCAACAGGAAGAGCGTGATGAAGTGAGACTAAAATGGAACTATTTGCCCGTGCACTTTCTCCCACAGTTATATTTGACACAAACTTCTTAAATCTTGCATCTTTTCTGGATTTTACCCAGAATTCCTCGGTCTGTAGTGATGTAGCAGAACACTGTTCATTTATTTATTTTGCTTATCTGGGATTTATGGGCCCATTAGTAAAGTAATACCGCCATGGGGAATTTGGGAACCTGGCCTGGGTTTTAACCTAAATAAGGAAAAGAAAGGTTAGAGATACGGATTGGTGGGAGGAGAGAGAGTATCTGTGCTTGCCTCTGCCATCGCTGTGTTAATACAAAGAACATTTCCTTTAGTCATTAACACTTATGAATAAATGAAACACCCTTTGGGGAGGTGCTGTAGATAATGAAAACCTCACAAAGTGCAGGTGGGGAGCGCGTGTGTGCAACGTTTGTTCATCCTCCTCACTGCTGATGCCCGTGAGCAGAATCTCTCTCCAAAGGAGGGCAGTGGAATCTCCTCTGTAAATTAAATTTCTCTGAGTGCAGGAGCAGCTGCACAAAGGCAGCTTTTGGGAGGTGCTTGGGGCTGGAGCAGGTGATGATAAACAGTGAAGTGGAGGGGAAGCTCGTTGCCCTTCTTCAGCACCCTGAGACGTGATGGATTGTCCCATCTTCCTCTTATCAAAATGTAACACTTTTTGCAAGATCTTATTACTAAAATGAGACAACACTTACTGTGCCTTCTGACAGGTCTTAACAGCAGACTCCTTCTGAATGTCAGGTTCGTTTTGACTCATGTCATACCTATATAATTTTAATCTTATCTGCCTGTACAGAATACCTGAGGAGACAGCTGCAAATTCAATGAGAGGTTCATCAGGAAAACAGACATAATATACTTGAGGTTTTTTTCCAAGGCATATTGTAAAAAATAAACAACCCAACCCAACCCAAAAGCTAGCATCTAATAGTAATACCAGTCACAGCTGAATAAAATAAATTTATTTTTATTTTATAAACAAAATTTAACTATATTTGTTATCTTCTCCAATTCTATATTTTGAAAGAAAAAGACCATTCATGAAATAAAAGTTCTATACCTAATATTTTGTTCAAGTGGCAGAAATTTCAACATGGAAAACTATGCAAGTTGTAATTTCTTCCCTACACGATGTTTAATACATTTAAATAGACACAATTATTGCTACGTTCTTGCAAAAGTCAACTAAAAGAGGTTAAAAAATTAATAAAATACTAGGAAATGCCACACTTTGTAGCTGTGGTGAATGAGGACGGTGTTTCAAATGGTCTGTTTAGGTATCATTTGTCATCATCTGCACACAGATGAACACACACCCTGTTAGAAAGTAAGCCCATTTTAAAATCCACCAGCTGGTGAAAGACTTCCAGTGACTCAAGCCTGGATTTTCCCTTATCCATTACTCAAATGCTTTTCTTGCCACACATTTCCTCAATACTTAATGGGTTTGTAACTGCCTGCATCTCTGTGATTTGTCCCTGGCAGAAGACTTACCTGTGGTTATACCAAGGACACAGTTTCCTCATCACTGACAGCTTTGCTCACTTGCCAGAGGAAATGTCCTTGTCCACATCCCTTTTCCCACCAGCCTGGTTCTTCCCAGCCCTCTGTCAAATCCAGCAGTAGAAAAATTGCCCTGTTTACAGGACAAATTGCAGATCACTCTGAGTAGCAGCTCACCTCTGTCAGACAGGAACTTTTCCTACAATACAATGTAGGAAACAAATGTTTTCCAGGGGAAACATTCCTGGGCCTTTACAGGCAGACCAGATTTCATAAGCCATGCAGTGAACTGGTGGGCAATGTGGGAAGTTCAACTGTAGCAGTGAAATTCTGTTTACTTTATTGTGCTTTCTGTGTATGTGTTATCTTTTGCCAAGGATTTCAATGTCTCCACATCCTCACAATTTACCACACTAATGGGTACTACAGTAAGCCACCACAGCTGCCTTAAACAGCTTTTTAAACCTTAAATATTTTCTAAAGGTTGTCCTCAGTACAGATATTTTAATAGAAGTAGTTTTGATCCACCCTCCCCTCTCCCCGCCTGAAAAAGGCAAAGGGAGTGGAGCATCTGGAAACGTCTGCACAGACCACCTGTGTGAATGAGGGTAGGATCCCTGCCTGGTGTACTTCAAAACCTCCACACAAACCCTAAATTGTGGCAGCAGTGCCCCCAACAGGCTAGGGATGGCCTGGGGAGAGGGAAGGGGAAAGGGAAAGGGAAAGGGAAAGGGAAAGAGAAAGGGAAAGGGAAAGGGAAAGGGAAAGGGAAAGGGAAAGGGAAAGGGGAAAGGGAAAGGAAGAGGAAAGGGGAAGAGAAAAGGAGCAGGAAAATGAAAAGGAGGAGGAAGAGGGAAGAGGAAAAGGACAATGAGAATGAGAAGAAGGACAAGAAGGAGAAGGAGAAGGGGAAGAGGGAAGGGGAAATAAATGGGAAGTGGGAAATGGGAAATGGGAAGGGGATGTCAAGTTGAAAATAACATCCAGGATCTCAGGGAAATGAGAACAATTTATGATTGCAAAGGCTGCTAAATTTGTCAGCAAATCAGAGTTTTGAACCCGCAGTTTCCTCCACTGCTGGGAGATGCCTCCCTTCTCTGTGTCCCCTGTGTGCCACGGGAAGCTTCAGGTGTCACAGATCCTCACACACAAAGTGTGGCTGAGAAAGTACCTCACAAAGAAAGATGTTCAGAAATACTGTTCAGAAACCCTAACAAAGCATGCACATGATGACATTTCCATTTAAATGAGCAGAGGGAACAAGGAACAATTAAATATGAAGTCATAAACAGTTCCAATGCAGTAAAACAGGTTTTCATTGTAATCTCACTACTTTTGTCACTGTAATTGCATATTAAAGCAAGATAAAAATTCCGAATTTAAACCAAGTGTATTTTATAAAATTGACTTCATTCAGTTAAGATATGCAGTTCTTATGGAATGATGCTGAAGGTGGAAGATGTGCCTATAATTTGTTAACTTTCTTTTAGTGGCTGAAATTCTTTTTAAATAAGATTCTTCTAATGACTGTAAGTTTATTTGGAATGTCCTGTCTCACACTGTGGTTTTATATCACTTTACCATGATTTATGGAATCTCCCCTGATGAGGGGGATTTATAGAGTCCTGGCCGGAAGGTTGAAAAGATGAGAGTATTCAGATTCTTTGCTTCTAGATAGTTGTTTTATTAAGTCCTGTCAGAGGAACAGAGTGCTAGACACAGCACCCAGTAAAGAATGCAGAAAAAAAGCCCCCGTTATCAAGATTACACAGCCCTTTTAAAGGTAAATCACACAATGAAAGCTTAAAATGAAAGATATTTTTACTTTTCTACCAATGTTCAATAAATCACCCTCTTGCGTGTACAGGAACTGCGGAATTTTTCATCCAATCACCCTAGTTTACTTTTACTGCAAAATATGGAGTAGTAGAAGAAGAAGAAGAAGAAGAAGGCCTGGAGAACAACAACAATCCTCCATTTTGAAATTTTTAGCTTTTATCTATTTGCTACATTAACAAACCCAAAACCTCTAAATTTTTCACCCTGTGACAATCTTATAAACTGCTCTATTGTCTAGTTTACACCAGTGTTGATTCTAATTCTTCCCAGAGTGTAGGTGATTTTCTCCATGGACGAAGGTCAAAATCAGTGTTGTCCAGGGGGGTAGAACCCTTCAAAACAGGCAGAGAAATACTCTCTGCACTTTGGGTTCCCTCAGTTCTATCTGCATTTTGATTAGCTAAAAGGAGAACAGGCAAGTAGTGGGTGAGTCAAGGTCAGACAGAACCCTGGGGGGACTTCAGGAGCTGTGTTTTTCAGTCTGAATTTGCCTCTTGGAACAGTCTGTGCCCCAGTGAATGAGAGATGAGAAGATGCAAGCATATCAAGAAAAAGTTTGAATCTCCATTTTTTCTTCTTTTTTCCTTATTAAAATGGAAATTAAAAATTAGCCGAACATTGCCAATTTGCACTTTTTGAGGAGTTTTGCTGTTTGAAACACCCTGCTCTCTGCCCAGAAGAGGCAAACAGCTCTGTCTTGAACTGACTCAGGTGCCTCCCTTGACACTGCTGGTAAATGATGCAGCCCAGCAGGACTTTGCTCATGAAGCATGATGTGCTCAAAGCTTTTCATCTGTTGGACTTCAGTAATTATACGGCCTGGGTGAGCTCATCTTTCCTGCAGTTCTTCAGATCCTCACATTTACAGAGAAATTCACCTGGATTTTTCAAACTCTCAGACCCAAGGACAAAAATTATCCCTTTTCTGTAGCTTCACAAACTGTAATTTTTTTTAATTGCCTGATGTCCAGTGCAGACGAGTCCCAGCCATACTCCTAAGACACACCTGACCCACACATGGTGATTCACAGCAGAAGGAGACAGTGAAGCTCCAGTGATTGACAATGATGGGCTGGTCTGACTCAATCCTTCCCCTTTGTCAAAAATTCAGATGAAGAAGTCAGAAGGTTTGAAGGATTAACACTGAAGCGCAGTACGTCAGGGATTCAGAGAGTTCTGGGTTTGTGTATTTTTTGAGCTTGAGAGTCAGAAAGGCAAAGGGTGAAAGTTTGCTGAGACAAAACTAGAAGAGTCAGAGTTCTGCAGGCTAATTTTGCAGGCCACATTTTGTAAGTCAAACCATTTATCTTCTTTTTCTACTTTAAAATCTACATAAATGACTGGATTACTGAACGCAAAATCAATTTTTAAAACAAAGATTCATGGATTCTGCTAAGTTAATTAAAAAACATTTGTCCCTTACAATAACTGCAGCATGTTACATTTTTTCAGCGTCATCCATATTTGTTTTGCCTTAGCTCTAGAAATATGAGTTAATTAAAATGCCTGGGGTGTTTAATTTACTGCAGTGTGCTGGATCCAGACCTAGGAGTTTAATCAAAGGTCTCTCTCCATCAGAAAAGATAAAGGGCTTTATGGGATACGTGAGGCCTTATGCTTGTTTGGGTTTTTTTAAAGCCCTATTATGGGATGTGACAATAGAGAATAAATGAGACTCTGAGCACTGAAAGATGTGAGGAAGCACCACACAGGTGCTTGTCACTGACCCTTAGAGGGGTTCGCATCACTTTGTTGGTCAGTGCAACAATCTTGGGCATGGTATCCCCCCAGTGAAACCATTTTCCCGTCCCTGCGGTTTCAATCATGGCTGTGACGTGCTAAGGGCACACAGAAGTGTGATAAACTCCTGTTCTTGATAATTTACAGCTGGAATGAGCAAGAAGGACAAGAGTGACAGGGAAACAGAGGCTGAAAGACCTCCTAGTGCAACTCCATGCCTGAGAAGGAAATGCAGTTCATCTTCAGTCTAGTACCTTAATCCAGTCAAAAAGAAACCTGAGTGTGTCTCAGGACTGCTGGAAAGCAAAAAATTAAAGTGGTTTGACGGATTGATGGTTGGAAAATCCAGTGAAGGTCATTCATTACAAAGATACCACCTCTGACTCTGTGACCTTCCATCAGCTTGTGTAAAGTGGGTGGCTGGGAGAGATAAAACAATGTCCCACCTTGTGCTTGTACCCTTCCCTGGGCATGAGCCGTTGGCTGTTGTTGGAGGCTGTCCCTGGACTCCACAGCTGAGAGTGCCTGGAGGTCATCTGTACCCTGCAGGGCTCGGAGAACAATTCAGGTCAGAAGGGAGGTCTGGAATTGGGTGCTTCAGGGTCATCTTCCAAGTTTGATTCAATTTTTACATCAGATCTGGGTGCTCAGGGTCACACCATTCACACTTTGAACCCCTCCAAGGATGGGGATATCACAGTGTTGCTTGTCCCTGGTCCAGGAGGTTGGACACTCTCATTGTGAAAATCTCTTCTATTCTCTGCTCAGACATTCTCCTGCTGTTGCATCTTCTATGTAGAGCTTTGGAGTTTGGGGCTTTTGCTTTTGTTTTCATTGGTTTTTATTCAGGGGTTTTGTTTGATGAGTTGGGGTTTTTTGTGGTTGGTTTTTTTGGTTGTGGGGTTTTTTTTGGTTGTTGTTTTGTTTTGTTTTTTAATTTTTTTCCCTGTGTGAAACTTTAAATCAAAAGAAATAAGTAAGCAAAAGCTAAAAAAGAAACAGGTGTAAATACCGATTTTGAGTAGGCTGCACTTTCTCAGTAGGAACTAGGTGCTAAAAAACCCTTCTGCAGACACAAAATCATTGTATCAAGCTTAGATCATTAATTCCACTTTATAGGGGATGAAATTGTTTTATTCCGTTTCAATACCCCTTTTACAGCCTCTGAAATGGTTTGTAAAAGAAGCATAAAGCTGAATCTCACCTATTAGTTATCTTTTCCTATGTGAAGGAATCCTTCCTGTCTTTCTGCATACATTAAAAGGTTTATTTCTTCAGAGTACCTTCAGCACCGGGCATCCCGTAAGAACCAAGAGAATTTTTTGCCAAGGTGCCTCTTGTTAAAAAGAAGGCAGCACTCGATACATTTGCTGGGCAGCAAACCATGTCCAAAGCAGGATGGATTTTTACATTTCCCCCTGGGACACGCTCCTGTAGGAGCGTGGAGGGAGCTGCTGGTTTTCCTGAGGAGAAAACACACAATCCTTGTATAAACACATCTAACTTGGTGTTCTTTCTTTGGCAGGACACCTTTGTGTACCACCTGCAAGGGGAGAGGATGTTCCAGGAGAGGGGGGAGCTTCTGTTCATCCACCTCATCTTTGTTGTTGTTTTTGTGCCTCATAATGAGCAAATCTCACATTGGACAAGTCTCACAACATTTCCTCTACATAAGAGCCCAGGGAAAGCCAAGGTCACAGGTCAGATCTGTTTTCACCTCAGTGTTCATGTTCTCTTGCCTGCTTTTTGCACATACAAATGAGATTGCAGAGTAAGGACAGAGGGGAACTATGAACTAACACAGCAGAGCGTGTCCTACAGATAGAAAACACCTAGGCGATAAGACAAATAAACTTGTTCCTTACTCCTACCTATAGATAAGGAATAAACCTTGGAGTACCCAGCTGCCACTGGCTTAACTTCTGCTATGTGCTGTATGAATTTTACACCAAAAGCTCATTTCACTATATTTTTAGCATGAAGAAATACGAAGACAGAAAAAGAGGGTGAAGACCAGGGGTGGTGCCGAATCCCAGATATTCAGTGACAGTCTGCAGTGCAAAGTCGCAAAAGAAGCTGCAACTTTCTGCTCCTACTCTTCATTTTTAAAGCAGAGCCTTCAGCATGTGCATTTGAAAAGCTCTGCCACATGGCACAAGCAGTATTTTCCTCTAGGAGTGAACACAAACCTCACAGGATACACATGAGCTACAACTTTTGATCTGCTGCTGCTGGAAAACGTTTTGGCACTACAGAGCTGCATTTGCAAGGCACAGAACAAGCTTTTGTCACAGGCTGGTGATACACTCAGCCAAAGGAGAGTCAGAGCAGCAGGGAGCTGTTCACAGGCATATCCACATTTTAAAATATTCCCTGCTGGCTTGAATTGCTTCTTTCCTAAAGTCTCCATGCTATTGTACCAAAGTATCTTGAATGACATCCACAGAGGAGCATCCTAAAGCAGCTAAATTTCATCTCACTGCACTGACTGCCTGTTTTAAATATGTAGTTGATTAACAGCCAACATAATTTGATGAGGTTGTGATTTGAACCATCTCCTTAAAGACAACGGAATAAATGTATTTGAAGAACTACTTGTTTCAGTCAGCCATAGGAAATGAAGAGCAACTGTGAGAATTAAATAATTTTCCTTTGCTTCTTTTACTTAATTCTCTAAGAAATGGTAGACATGATACCTTCATAGAATTTCTTTACTCCTCCTCAAATGAAGCCATAGATTTTTTTTCTTTTTTTTTTTCTTTTCTTTTAATGAAACATGGGAATTTGTTTTCTGCCTTCATTCAACACATGTTGGGGAAAGTTTCTCAGGCTTGCAAACATCTGTCATTTATTTACTCTGAAAGACAGTTTGTGTTCCCAGTAAGAGAAGACTTTGTGCCTTGACGTTTCAACCAGAAATTTAAAAAAATTGTTTTCTGTAACACCTTTCACTTTCTTTTGAATGAAGATGGAGTTCCCTGGGCCAATTCAATGGCAAACACGCTCCTCCAAAGCTTTAATTCTGTGTTTTCCATATTAAAATTACTTCAACAAACCCCAGGTCATCTCTGTGAAAGACCAGACCAGGTGGCTGCAGGGCAAGGGGAGGTGACAGACTTGGGGGGGAATTCTCCCTCCGACTCCAGTGATGGTCCTGCCAGAAGTCACCAGGCCCCCTGTTCAAAAGCTGGAATGCCACCTTCCACCCTGAAAATGTCTCTTTCATCACATTTCTACTGGAATAAAAGGACATTTTAATAGAAATAGCTACTGCAGTGTGGGTTTAGTAATGATAACATGGGCAAACTACACCACGTAACAGTTGCTTAGTCAGGTCCTAATACTTAGGGCATTTATTGGCACACTGAAGTAATCTCAGGAAATCTCTTCTCAGGCACTAGAAAATCATTTTTATGAGCAAAATCACGCCTTACAAGTGTAAATGAGATGTAGTTAATGCTGCCAGTTTCTGTTTTCCTATTCTATTGAGAATTCAGCACATAAAATCACGTTGCCAAATGCTTTATGGTACTCCAGGCACAGTTGTAGTGGTCAGGAAGAAAACCCTGGCATGCAAGAAAGGTAGAGAGTGAATTACTGGGCCTTCTGTTTTATTGGTTAAAAGCATTTGTTTCAGGAATTAAAATATGCAAATATATTGACTGTAGTCCATATATTGCCCCCACCCTTTTTTTTTTTTTAATGGAAAAGGGCAAATAGAGCCTGAAGAGAAGGGCTGAGTGACCAAAAGTCTTTTTCTTGTTTAGAATTGTTACCCTTAAGAAAAATTGGAGATCTTCTACCCACCAAAAAAAAAGTATCTGTCAAAAAGAAGTGAGATGAAAGGCTGTATAACTTAGCTGACATTATTGGCCATTATCATGGCACTGGAAAGTCACAGCTTTATTTATAAATTCGTTTATGATTGTTATCACAAAATAAAAACCAAGAGACAAAGAGATAAGAAATGCAGGAGAATGAGGTTGTAATTGGGTTGTCCTAACTTGCAGTTTCTCAGGCGACTCATATGGCTGTAGCTAAATAAAGAATGCACTGTTTTTGAAGTAAGGAAGGCCCTTTATCTTTCTTACATTTCAGGAACGTTACACAACAAACACTTTCAGGTGGACAAAAGAATCCGTATGAGCTGTAAGGACACGACTTTGACAGTAGAATGAGATGTAGGTCCAGAAGAATGCAAGTTTCCTCTGCATGATTTTCAGGTTCCATTCCCTGAGAATGCTCAGGCTTGTTTCTCAAGTTTGTAAATACGAGTTTAAGGTCCATTAAATGTCAAAAGATTTTTCTGGATTGCACCATGAAACTATCAGGCATCTTGAGGCACATTCTCCCTTCTGGCTGCCCTGGCAGGTGATTTTTTCTCTCTTAGCAAGGGCATTGCAGCACTTCCAGCCCTAGCATTTTACTCTTTCCAGAGCTGTTCACCTTAGGAAACACAGAAATGCAGGAAACCCTTCCAAAAGTTTGCATTTTGGGGTTTTTTTTTGTGGTTTATGCTTTACTTATTAAAGCAAACACTGCATCCAGATGAGAAAAAATGTAACACCCAGGCTAAGAATGTGAAATTTACTTATTGGTTATGGGAGGCCTTTATGGGAAATTCATTTGAGAATCCCAAAATCTCCACTGAGATGTAAAGATTTCATTGCAATTGTTATTGCTTATTTAAAATGATCTTGAATTCAAGTGTTTATACTCAAAGAAAGCCATAGATCAGATGATAAGAAAGTAGTCTGAAGGAAAGGTGTGAAAGCAATGCAAGGGAAGAAACATGGATAAAATGCCTTCAGCAGGAAATGCAAGAATCAGGGTGGCAGTGAAAGATGAGTGCAATGGAAGATAATCTGGGTTTGTGCAGTTTTGGAAATATAACAACTTAGTTGCATTTTTTTGCTGTCATATTTATTTATTGACACTGCAGTAATCTGTTCACAGTGGTAGGAGCTGAGGACACTCAGGACTGGCAGGAGACATTCATCAAGTGGTGGAGGACGCTGCCTGGAGAGGGTTTTCTCTGACAAAGAGGTTTTCCTACTGTTCCCAGCCGTAAATCTTCACTCTGGGGAAAGAGGCTGGATCTCACTACATCTGCCAGATGATTTGCCACGACTTTTTCACAGCTGCTCTGATTTTGAGCTGTCCTGCCTCAAACTGGGGCTTTTGAAGTCTTGCTGGGGGGCTGTGCTCTTGCTGCCATGGCACACCAGGTTGGTTCATGCCACTTGTCCCCAGTCTGCCACAAGCCAGGGGGTAGCAGGGGTGACTGGCTCAGTGCAGGATCAGAGGGAATGGCATTCCATCACCAGGATCAGAACTGGCTCTGTGACAGGGGGGCTTCAATTCCTCTAGCAGAGATTCAGATGCACCAGGCGCAGCTAAAAGGATGCAACTGATTAAAGTCTTGGCAATTCCCCACCTGAATCTCAAGACTCAGCCTTAGACCTCAGTGGCCAAGCCTTGCAAAGGTGGGGAATGTCTTTTACTATAGAGAATAAATTACTTTTGCTGTTTATTTTTGTAGGATTTCATTTCCATTTTAAAAGCTCTTCATCAATGGACACTTTCATTGTGTATTGCTGCGATTTAGAGGGCAAAAGAGAGATATTGGAATTAAGAAACTTTTTTTGTTGTTGTTGTTGACATTGAAGACAATTTACTTTGACAGTAAGTATTCCTAAATTAATTGTAGATTAATATCCCTTCACTTAGAGGTGTGAATATTTAAGCAGTTTTTCATTCTATGAAATCTGTCATCTGAACTGTAAATCCTTTTACTTAACTAACATTGCTTTTATTAACATTCAGGTTATGAATGCATAACGGGAAAAAAACTGCCTGAGATGAATTTTCTCCCTCCTTTGCCCTGACTTCTTAGTTTTCAGTCTGGGAAGAAAATTGAAATATACAAAAAAACTGTCTCCTGTATTCTCTTTTTAAAAAGTGTGCTGGTTATTTCGCACCAGAATACAAACACCTTGTCTTTTTCAGTGGCTGTATTCTAATAGAATCTTCTCTGCATGCAATACATGGTCGGAGCCACAGAAATCACTGAAAGTGTTTGTTTCAGGCTCACTTTATAAAATGAGCTATCTGGAGCTCACTTTATAAAATGAGCTATCTGGAGCAGTATTTCAGTTCAAGTTAGGAGGTATCAGATAGGACAGACTTTTTAACTTCAAGGGTTTTTTTCCATAATATTTCTTTTGCATTAATAAAGACTCAGAATATTTCTCACAATTCAGAAATGCCTTAGAATTAGTGGATACCTGTGGGTAGAAGTGTTTGAGGCCTGTAGGGTTTGAGTTGCTGCCAGGGAAGGAGGGAGCTCTTACCAAGATCTCTTTCTAAGTAAATTTCCTGTGGCTCCTGTTGGCAGCTGTCCACTGCTGTTCGCTTGCTCATTGGAATTAATGCAGATGATCCTTCCCCTGCTCAGTGCTTGGAGTTGGGCTCTGCTCAGTGCCAGAGGAACTGAAACAAGGCTTTGTTCTGCCAAATCCCCTCTGTGAGCTTTCCCTGGAATTTTCACACACGTGTGTGTGTGTGTGAAAGAAACAGGAAAAACATGTTTTTCTAATGTGTGAGAGCTGTGGTTGAGTCAGGACTGGGCCAAAGTGGTTTGACCCCTCAGTTTTCTTGGGTTAGAGATAATTAAAGGAGCTGGAGAAGGTCTGGTGAGCTAATTGTAAGAGACAGCTTATAAATTTGAGCTGGCAAAGTCACGCCTTTTAACTCTTGTCCTTCTGTTCATTCAGTTTATGACTTCTTCCGGTTGGTTTTTAAGCATTTCTAGATTCATATTCAGTGGTTTCAATAAAATAAAGTGACTCTGGGATAGTTCATGTTGTGAATGATGAGTAAATGAAGTTATGACCTCACTAAATTCATAGATGTGACAAAAACACTTTTACGCAGTAGATGATGCGACTCCAGGCAATTGCTATTTTATGTGAGAATGCAATTAAAGGGGGTTGAGAACAATGGGAAATAGAGTGATGACTTGTTTACAAGGTTGGATATAAGGACTGTAGCATAAAGAACCAGAGTGGAAAAGGCTGAACTGTATTATAAGAACAGATTTTATATTGTTACACAGAATAAATCAGACTCTAACTGTGATACCAGTGCAAGCCAGTGTGGTCTTGCCATAACAAATGGTGGCAGATGGGAACACACATTATGTAAGATTTACAAATGAAGACTTTCTGGCTTGTCTCCATCCTCACAAGATTTTTAATGCTCTGATAAAAACACTCAGCCAACAGACACAAATTCTTCTTACCCGTGTGCCTTGCCAGTGATGAAAAACAGGACGTTATCATATTCAGACTTGAAAACTTAAGTCTTGTTTCAATGCTTTTAAGGCTCTCTATAGACTCATAGTAATCAAGCTCATCAAACTCTACACTGATGTTTTGGATGCTCAGAAATTTCTTTTCCAAATAGCCATTTACTCCTTGCACGAGGCTGTCTAGGTTGTGTCTCTTTCAGGTTCATCAGTCTTTGAAGGAATGGGAATTACTAAAGCAGCTACATCAATCATTCCTGGTTGTTTGCATCATTAGAAGCTTCTGCTGTCTCATGCTGGCACAATTCCATTCTTTTCAAGGGTGATCTGCAAGCTGAAAGTTGTGTCCCATGTCTGAAAAAAGGGCTAGGAATGGGACTGGAACAATCTGTCTAGTGATAAAGGCAATCTGGCTGAAATGCCCCCAGTAATCAAATGTTTCTGGTTGTCTATTGTGAGTGCAAGAACAATGAAAAAGTTATTTATCTTTATCCTGTGCCAGTTCATCAGTTTTTACATTTTTGAGGGAGCCGTCACAAAGGTGCTGCTGATAAATATGGTGACAATGAAGGATCTGTCTGGGAACCCTGACAGGTAAGGCCAGTGGAAACTTCATGGTGGGGCACAGCTGACAGGACAAAGAACCCTGGATGTGTGCAGAGCAAAATAACTGGATAACAAACTGACCTTCCAGGAAGACTGGAGTCAGAAACAGCTATTCCAGGAGCTGCTGTGTCTGCACCACTAAGTAACCCACAGTCTCCTCAAAACGAACTGTGTTGATTGTACCACATGAATAGCCACTTTACTCTTGCAGTATGCATGTACTTGGTTTCCTAGTGGTAATTTTGTGGTGACCGGCAGTGTGTGTTTATGTGTGTTTGTTTTCACCAGCAGTAATTTTGCAGTAAGTTGTAGTAAAGAAATTCTCAAAACCCCAGACCTCGATGTCCTCCTGCACTGCAGAATCCTAAGAGTCACAGTCATGATTTTTACACACCTCTGCTCCAAACTCTTGTTGCTTCTGTAGCGTTCCCCTGGATGTCATGCAAATCTCTCTGTTGTCCAAAACAAGGGTCATCTGTGAGAGAGGAGCCCCTCAGTCTTGCTTCCATGTGCATCAAAGCTATTGATGAAGGCAGCAGCCTGCCAAACTGAAGAATCATCAGAATTCAGAAGATCAAACAGCTGAACAGGATGTAAGGTCTGGGAGCCATCAGCTGTCTGCAGCCAGGTGGGTTTTTCAGTTATTCTCTTCCTGATGGGGAATAGACTTAAGAGTCTGCCCTTTTTGAGGTCTGGTGGTGGGACTGAGATCAACAACAAAAATGCTATGTGAATAGATTTTTCTACATTTGGTTGTTCCCCAGTGTAGTACAAAAGTTTGAATGGTCAAGATCTTTTTTTTTTGTAATTTATCTTTTCTGCTCTCTATTATAATATCTACTAACATCAACCTTTCTGTGATACCATGTCTTTGAGGTTTTGGGTGAAACAGGCTTTGGGTAAAAGAAACATTTCTGGGTTCTAAATGTCACAGAAATTCCATCACAATTAACGTACATGCAGATTTTACACCCTTGCTTACAAGCATGTTATTGAACTGCAGCTACAAGTATCTATTCTTATGAGTATTTAGTCTTCTAATCAGTAAGAGAAAATCAGGCTTCCCTGAGACTGTCAGAGATTCACTGCTGCCCTTTAAACAAAAAATGAATTGTCTCCACAGAACACAATTTTTTTTGTTTTTTTCTTAAACACTTTTCTCGAAGGAAAAAAAGACCCAAACCAAACCCCTCAATAATATATCTATTGCTACTGAATTGTGTGAAAAACCAAGCTTTTACTGTAAATTAAAATAGCAAATTTGGAACGCAAGAACATAAAATTGACTACTTTGGACCAGCCCAAGTTCAGCATCCCTGAGAGTGAGTGAAAATAGGTGCCCAAGAGAAAGTACAAGTGAATGTGATACTTCTTCCAGTTCTGCTCCTTGGCTCTGCTTGCAATTCTCCTGGCTTCCAGAGTGAAAATTCATTTGCATGCACTCAGTAGCTCTCCACAGTTTTCACTTTGTGTAAAATTGTCCTGTTTTCCAACTGAGGGCACAGTAACTTTCAGCATCAAGAGGATGTGGAGTTTTGATTCTTGCCCATTCCTGTGCTGTTTGATGTACATGTCCAATCTTTCAACTTCATATCTATTTGTGTAATTACTTGTAAAAGACAAAGCAAAGGACCCATGTTTTTCTGGGGACTATAGGATCAAGACAAGAATGAAATAAGAGCAGTAATGTTAGGGCCTGTTATGACAAAGCAAGGCAAAAACACAGAGCACTTTAGGTAGTACCAACCATTTGTAGTTAGGGGCATCTGTCATAATTCCATTTCTTACTCCACTCAATTAAAGTTTCCTCATCAGACTCAAGAATGGCATTATTGACAGATTTATGAACTTACCCGTAAAGCACAGGGAAAAGCTGCCCAAAATCACAAGTGTACATAACTGTGATGTAGCCAGTCTTGTCAAATGAGGCTAAAATCCTTTGTTAAATATGTGTTTTTCAGGTAAGGCCATTGGCATGTGGGGTGCTCTGCTGTTCACTTCATTTGCACATAAAACTAAAGGAATGATATCATGAAGTGTCACTCCCTCTTCTCATGCCACTGGGAAGTTTCTGCTGAAGAGACATTTGAAAGATTTTGTTTCACCTGGAAGAAATTAAAATAGATGCGCTTTGATAAACAGCTCTGTAGAACCCGTAGCTTACTGAAAAATGGGACAGATACTTTTGTTTAGAAGAGTTTTCTCTCATCGTTATCATAAGAAATACCTCTAGAAAACTTTTTTCTACTGACAGTGGTCAGAAGGAGGGAGGTTGTGCTGAATATCTCAAACATATTTTGAAGATTTTCCTAGTTTAGGTTTGTCCTCACTTCATACAAATATTGTGATTCTGGCGTTTTGGGTGAGTTTTTAAATTATTTTAATTTTTTTCTTTTTCAGAAAGAGGAAGGATAAATAATTTATTACTCAGAAATCTGATAACCTAGCTCAGTGAGAAAGATGGTGTTTTCCTGCGGAAAAGCAAAACAAAATATGAGAGTTAACACCCCTCCCATATGCCATGTTTTGGAAAGCTGTGTACTTGTACCTCTTTAGTAAACAATTACATTGTCAACCAAGACTTTTTATCTTAACTCTTTATTTCCATATAGTTAAATTTTCATCTGATGTGCCTGCATAGTAGCAAAATTATCAGTTAAATAATTATATTATAATATGTATTAGGAATATAATTATATAAATAAATATTACAGCACACAAACTGTTGGATGGACTTGGAGAGTTTTCACATCTTATGTATGTTTTTGTTTTTTCACACCTGTAATGAGACTGTGCCTGTATCTACAGCTGTTCAAGTTTAAACCAAAAGGAATTAGGTACTGAAATGATGTCTTTTAATTTTGTTTCATTTTTATTTTACAAATTATTTGTTTTTTAAATTATTGTTATTATTTTATTTAAAATCTTACTGCTAAACCTTTTCTTCTGCCTTTAAGAGTACAAAGGACATGCTTGCCTTGAAGAGCACTAAAAATCAGACATTTTTCCTCTAATAACTTTTTCCAACTGCACAAAATTGCTGTTCAGTACCTCGGGAGAAAAGCTTGAGCAAGCTTTAGCTTTTGTGCTTGAAATGTAATTTCAGTTTGTTGTAAATACTTTAATTCCCCACCAACACTGGAGAGCACTTGAAATGTTATGAAAACATTTTCAGTTATTTTCAATGATGAACCACCTGCATTTACTTACAGGTTTCTTCGTCATTGTGAACAACCCCCAAACCTTTTCTAGTAGTGTAGCTAAAGTTTCAGCCTGACAGCTTGGCAGCTGAACTTTTATTTTTATTTTTTTTCCTGGTGGCCTCCTCTATCTTATGGTATTTAGGTATTTGTAGAAGTAGATATTAATGTATTTTAGCATTTTAACCTGTATTTCCTGGTTCACAGCCCACAGATTTGCATGGCCTGAAGAAGAACCAGGCTGAAAATGTGGTAAAGTCTCAGTTTCAAGAATGTATTTCAGATAGTTGGCCTGCCACCCCTGGCAGGGAGGTGCTTGATGCACTGTATGTATGAATGATCACTGCTTAAACTCTGCATTTAAAAATCGAAAGGCAAGTAAGATAAATCAGTGATTTTTACATATTTTCATAAATCAGCATTCCCAGCAAGACCAATCTTTAGCTCCTCTCAGCTGAAATCCTCATGTCAGTCGTGTTGTGTGACCAGTGGCAAATGGCAAGAAATGGTGCCAGGGTTTAAGGCTTGAGGTGACATTTTGCAGCCAGGCTGACATTAACCTTTTTCTACAACATGTTTTTGGATCAGACCCTTGGCAGCTGTGGTGCTGTGCTTGCACTGAACCCAGTCAGCAGAGCTAATGCCTTGGCAACTGAGAGCCCACCCAGGACTCATAAAATTCAGATACCAGGGTCTTATTTATAATGACAGAATGATATTACAGGAACCTCAGAGTGACACTCAGGCACTCGTGTGCTGAAGTGAGAGCAGAATCATCTGTGCCACATCACAGCTGAACAGTGTCGCACAATTTGTGCATGTCAATGCCTCAAAAAAGCAGCACCATCCACTTCAAGACTGTGTGTGCTCCGTGCACTGTCACAGAGACTTTAGTGGTTTGGTTTGGTTTGGTTTGGTTTGGTTTGGTTTGGTTTGGTTTGGTTTGGTTTTGCTGTTGTTTTGTGCTTGGTGTTGGTTTGGATTTTATAGTTTCGTGTTTTGTGTTGGTTTGGGGTATTTTCCCCTGTCTTGGGGTGACTCCATCATGTATATCCCCTATCACGGCTTTATGCCAAACAATTAATTTTGTGCCTTTTCTGTGCCTTTAAACTGAGCCTGAGATGGAAGAAAAAAGGACCAAGCAAACTTTTCAAAGCAGTGTCTCAAGGACACAGAGATTCACTCCTCTGTGTGCTCTGGCTGCGGTAGCACGGGGGGAGCATCCTGCTTGCTTCTTCAGCCAGTTTTTTTTCCTTTTTCCTTCTCTCTCCGGCGTGAGACGGAAAGCTGAACTTTGTTTCCTGGGACTTTGGGGTTTTTTTTTTCCTTTCTTGTCTTCTGGACTGTTTCAACAACATCAGAACACATCGGGAGAATTTTCCCCGAGGCCCGGGGGGGTGGGCCCTCACCCAGCTCCGAGGAGGAGAGAGACCACACCTACAGAAGGACTCTGAAATCTTCCCAGGTTTCTCTCTACAGTGAGAGATTTTGTTGTTTGGCATTGTTATCCTTTTCTGGTGTGTTTGTTAAATAAATAGTTTTTAGATAATTCACTTTCCTTCGAGGAAAATTTCCTTTTTCCCAAACCTGGTGGTGGGGAGGGTGGTTGTAGCCTGGTTTTCTCTCAGAGGATATATTGCTGGATTTTGGCCAAACCAGCACATCCCCTCACTCTGGTTAATACCAAATGAGGTACATCAGTGATTTTGCTGCCCCATTACTGCCCCAAGGGCTGTGAAAATTTGCACACCAACTGCAGCCTTCCAAGGAATGAAAAGTACTAAAGAGCCCCTACTGGGAAGTTCAGTCCCTGTTGGTACTAACACCAGCCTCCAATTAATATGCTGAAAAAGAAATAGGCATTAAATCCTCATCAAGACAATTTTATCTTCTTCTTTTTTTTATTATTGTCCAGGGTAAATCAGTGACTTCAAATTGTGCTTTGGCTAGCAACAGTAAGTTCATCAAACAGGGTAACGCATTCTACCAGTTCAGGATGTCTCATTGTTATTATTAACTACTTGCTATCAAGATATTAAATACTTGCTAGTTACTAGTGCTGAAGCATAATAATTTGCAGTGTTTTCTTTAGGTTATAAACTTCCCTTCCCTTTTCTTTCATACTCTGGAAATCCAGGAATGAAAAGGAAAGCTAGCAATCAGCAGACTGGTAAAACCAGTTCTTGTAATGTTCATAATGGAAAGAGAAATGGAGTCTGCAGGTGAGAGTTCATCAAAACTCCAGCAAGGCATGTGCAGCAGATTGAATTCAGAACTTCATGAAATCCAGATCATTGCAAGGAAAGTCTGGTTGTCTGTACAATGAAGTGCAGCTGGTACCGAGTTTAGAAGAAATAAAAATACCTGTAGGCCACTTGAACAGTTTGGTGACCCCTGAAATAAAGCCTTTTTCCGCCTTCCAGTTTGTTTGCATTCCTCCGAAACAAAGGCAAAGTCTACTTTGCAGTGAGCAATTTGCCTGTCCTGAAATCCCAGAAGGTGCAATGAACTTCAGTTTTTTAATGGCACAAGAAAGATGGAGAAGCTTTGGAGTTTGTGCCTGACATTTCTGCAGGTCAGTGAGACCTTTTCATTCCTGTCTAGCAGCAGGGGTGGGCGGAGACTGCGAATTGTGAGAACAAGCTGCCTGAACATGTCTGAAGAATTGGACTTGCTGAGAACATACACACATTGTGACACAGATAAGGAACCAGATAACCACGTCCAGACGACTTTCATGGAGCAAAAGTGTCTGTTTCTCATGAGGTTACCACTCAAAACTTTACAGAACCTTTCCATTTTGCATCAGTTTTCCAGACTGAGCCTGAATTCTCTTTTAGATAGGATGTACCTGCCTGAAGCTTCAATTACTTAGGTTTAGTTGCTTCTGGTTTTTTTTTGGTTGTTTATTTGTGTGCTTGTCTTTCAAAGGAGCATAAGAAATAGCTTTCAAGGGTTTGTGTAATATTGCAGCACCTTGCCACTACATTGGTCTTACAATCTTCAAAAACATAATCATCAAGAAATTATTGATTTGTATAAATGCAATTGATTTTTACAAGCCATTATTGCAAATATAGAATTCTCTGCTCAAAACAAAGACAAGCCACTCTTCCCTTTTGTTTCCTCTTGAACAGGTTTACTAGAAGGTTGTCTCTTAGGACATGAACTCGAATTGAATTTTTGATCTCTGGTATAACTGACAGTGACATTTAAAGGCTCTACAGAAAGTAACATAATCTATTTTCCCCATTTAAAAGCCGGCAAGAACAGCTAATTCCTCAGCAGGAGCTAATGAACGATGTATACAGCAACATCCTCTTTTGCAAATTAGAAATGTGTACTTAAGGACAACGGTGGGAAACTGAGGATTTGTTAAGTTCTGGCATCCTTTTCCTCACACACAGACCCATCAGGGTGGTGTGTTTTATTCCCAGTGATCCAAAGGTTGTTGAGGCAAACCCAGTAGCCTGTCTGGGTTTCCCCTCTGAGGCTGATACGCCGGTTACCAAATACAGCCTGTCCTGTAATGATTTACCTCAATGAGCCCTTAAAAACTCCATCTGGGTGAAAAAAGGATGTTCTCACTCCATCCAGCAGCCGGCCTGTGCAATGCTGTGAGCCGGGGGAGCGCTTGCCTGCAGGGCAGTCACCCAGCAGCAGTCACACTCCGGCAGCTATTGCTAATTACCAGCCCGCTTGGAACTTTTGTGAAGCTGTTCTCTTGTGGATCGAGGGCCAGCAGCTGAACTGCAGCCTGGACACTCAGCCAGCCGTTCTGCCACTGCACATCAAAAGCATTATTTACAATATTTTGGGAGATACCTGGCTCATTTCTTATGTGTCCCTGCTAAGAAAGGAATTTATTAGTCTGCGAGGCATCACTGTCTTTTTATTGATTGAAAGCCTTTTTGGGGCCCCCCGAAACAAGGACACTGAGGGGCTGGAGAGTGTCCAGAGAAGGGAACAGAGCTGGAGAAGGGTCTGGAGGAACCAGGAGGGCCTGAGGGAGCTGGTGGGGCTCAGCCTGGAGAAAAGGAGGCTCAGGGGGGACCTTCTCACTCTCACAACTCCCTGACAGGTCTGACTCTGTGTGTCAGTCTCTTCTCCCATGTAATTAGCAGTAGGACAAGAGGAAGTGGCCTCAAGCTGCCCAAGGAGGTTTAGACTGAGTATTAGGGAAAATTTCCTCTTGAAAATACTTGTCAGACATTGGAGCAGGCTGCCCAGGGCAGTGGATTTCTATGAGTTTAATATAGATGTGTATATTATATAGGTAACATTTATATATGCGTGTATACATGTACACACTTTTATTCTTTATTTAGGTCAAACCAATACAAATATATGAATGAAAATGCCCAGAGAAATTGTGGTTGTCCCATACCTGGAAGTGTCCAAGACCAGGTTGGACGGTGCTTGGAGCAACCAGGACTAGTGGAAGGTGTCCCTGGGCATGGCACAGGATGGAACCAGATGATCTTTAAGGTCCCTTCCAACCCAAACTATTTCATGATGTAATTATTCAACTGCAGAAAGGATCAAAGCCTCTCTGCCAGAGTGGCACTGTCCTCCAGAGGAGCACTGGCAGAAGAGCAGATATTTCACTTGGCAGTGTCCCAAAAAGGCTCTGGAGACACAGCTTTGGTGATGGGCAATGAGCAGATGCTGCTGTGGCTCTGTGGCTGCTTTTCCTTTCTTCTTGCTCTTCTGTTGTGTGGTTAAATGGTGGATGACTGGGATCTGAACTGCTCATGAGTAGGGGTGTCCTAGAAATAGACTGAAAGGCCAGAGGCAGATTTTTCTCCCAGATTCTTTTTTTTCAAAGGCTTCAGCAATTATACCCAACACTTTCCTCTGATGGAATTCCCTATACAGACATCACAGCACTTTTGAAAGGATTGAGTCACTTTTCCCACTTCACACACGTAGATAAACATGGCTTAGAAGTGAAAGAATGAGACATGATTCACAGCAAGGTCTGTGATAGTGGCTGTGAGGAGCGTTTACCCCAGGTAAACAGCTGCCTATTTCTCACTACCCATCCCTGGGCCTGGCTTGCCCAATTTTGTTGACGTGAATCCACGGTCAATAAAATTGTCTTCAAGCTGAACGGGTTAAATCTGGTGTTTGAAAGATGGTGGCATAGTTTTTTATCATGACCTGCAGCTGGAATAGGTATTTTATTTCAAAATCTGTGGCTGCATTGAAACAGATTCATCTCCAGGTGCTTGACAAAAACCTGTGTTCTGTTGTGACCACAAGCCTCTTTCCCAGTGTCACTGGTGTTGATCTGACAGACTTCAAGGAGGATTTCAGGGCTTTCCCTCATCACACCAAGCTCCTTTTTTGCCACAGGCAAGCTGCCTTTAGCAGTGCCACTGGGGACTTGGATGTTCTCTCCAGTGTGTAGAAGCAGACAGCACACACAGACCCTGCCAGGAGAGATCAGACCTGACAGCAGTGACAAATCTGTCACTCCAGCTGCTAAAGTTTCACTAGACTGGCGCTGATATACACATTTTTGTTGAATTTGCAGAACCATGTGAGTGACTGTGCAATTAAGCCACAGCTAATTCTTGGACATGGCTTTGGCCATGAGGGGAACACTTTGGGGAAGACAGGTGACACAGAGTGAATCAGCTACAAGGACACTCAGGGGGCTGCATGAAGGGTGTGATTGCTGTTTTGTTCTTGGAGCCCTTTTTTTTATTTCCCAGACTTGAAAGAAAGGCAAGAAACAATTATTCTCTCCTGGACTTCAGCATTTCTGGGGACATTCTGTCGCCCCCAGAATCTACTTCCGAAAACTTCCTCATGTTTGGGGCAAAAACCATCAATTCTCTGTGCTATAGATGAGACACCTAAACCAGTGGCTACATCTTAAGTGAGTACATCTTAAAAAAAATAAACAAAGAAATATTGTCTTGCTGCTAGAAACTCTTCCTTCATGGCAGAGATATGCTCCCACCAAACTAAGGAGGGAGAGGAGGATAATCCCATGGCATTGAGACAATGCACAGAGGATAACAAAGGCACAGATCTCCTTAGACCTTAAGCTGCAGCCAACAGCCCTTATGGCCTGAAGCAGTAACTGAGGCATTCAACACAAGACTTCTTTTGCTTTAAGATTATTAATTTCCATTTGCTTGCTAGAACAACGCAAAGATAAACACGAATGTGTCAACGTGAATGTGTTTGACTTCCTGATTGTTTGAATCCACTGGTGGCTGTGGTAAAGAGGCTGGATTCAAATTCTTATGAGGCAGTGGAGTTATCATTGACACCTGACTGCTGCTCTGTGCTGACAGAGAAGTCACCTGTCATTGCCAGAGTCCTTTGGGGTGCACAGGAAGCCTGTGGGAGCCTTTCAGAGAGGGTGAACCAGCTCATCCTGGAGTTGTTTTGTCTACTTCTTTTACAGATGTGAGAGGACATGCTGTTTCTGGATCAAACTCATTAATTTGCTTCCAAAATGCTGCTGGATCAAGGCCTCTGCTTCATCCTCTGCTGACACTTCCACTGCAGCTGCAGGGCTGAGCAGGAACAAGCAAACAGGAGAGAGATCATGCCAGTCACAGACCAGCAAACTCCAAGGCACCAATTAGGTCCTGAAAACTGTGTGGTATTTTTGGGCCTCTTCTCCAAACACTGCGGGTCAAAACACTTGTAGTTTTTAACACCTGTGATGCAGAAGCCACACAAGCAGCTCAAAGAAGCCTGTAGTGGTGAGGGCTGACGGGCTGAGGGAAAAAAAGAGGGGTCAAGCCTGAAGGAATCTGCTGGTGAATTTGAAGACACTCTATGAAAGCACTTGAGTTGGTATAATCCAGAGTAGGCCAGGACAGGGCCAACAAGAAGGGAAACCACAAAGGCAGAGAGTTGAAATGTGAACTCCTGAGAGGTTTTGCAATGGCAAAAGTTCATCAAGTTCCTTTCATGGCTGTGATCCAAAGGACCACTTGCTAATCCTGCTGAGGCTGAGTGCAGAAAGGTCACAGAAGCCACCAAATACTTGGAAACCGCTGAGTGGCTCCTATTTAGGGAGGCAAAGTCCAGGCACCTCTTCTTTCCAAGGTGAAGTCTGTATCAACATAACATAATGTGTAGATTAGGACATTTTTCCAATTGGCACATAGTTCAAACAGCTGATATTAATTTATCAAGACATTACAGCACAAATAGTGCTTTTCAGGCTCCATAGCAACCCTTTTCTCCCTTCTGATTTTATGTCCATAGTATAGCAAGCCTTCCCTGGTAAGGCCGAGGCAACAAGTGGGGAACTGAAATGGAGAAGCATAGATGTGATAAACAAAAAGGACTTTTTAATTTATTTTTTAATATATATAGAACTTCACAGCTTTCCTCCATTTCTTCTTCTTTTTTTTTTTTTTAAATTTTATTTAAACTTCTTAATTCTTGGCTTTTCACAAAAAATCTCCCTACAATGGCTTTCCACTGTTCACAGGAACTAAACTGTGTGTGGCCCAGTAATGCTGGGCTGATTCTGCTGCACCAAAACTTGTCACAATGGAAAATGAGGTAGAGATGTTGAAAATAGGCTTTGGCAAAATTGGAAATTAACAAATCAAAACTCCTTTCTTTACCTCAATAATGCAATGCTGCCAGAACCTCACTTACTAAACTGGCCTATGCTTGGTTGGTTTTCTCAGGCACAGTTAACAGCATGAACAAAACTGTGTTATTTGTAATAACATCTCATAATGTGAATTACTACATTTGGATCACATCATCACAGTCCTGGCCTTCTGAATGACATTTGCAAGTTTTTGGAGGAGGTTTTGTGGTGTCGGAATTCCTGCTTTTCCTTTGATTTTTAAATAAATTAACACAAACAAACAAACAAAACTCGACAGTCTGAACAAATTATTCATTTGTTTAAATACTTCCATCAAGGAGAATTTGTTGTATGTTAACCTGGAGAAGACTGGTGTGATAAGTCTGGCTGTAATGATTAGGGGATTCAGTGGCAAAAAGAATGGCAAGGAAATTCTGTTAGAACTGTAACTTCACTATTCCATGTGTGTCGGATTTATAGTAATACAAGCCAAAAAAACCTAAAACCAAAAAGAAACCCCAAACCGTAAAGAAACAGTAACTTTTGAAAAACTTATTTAAGAGTATCTACATGCACTTTTCAAAACTAGTTACACTTCTGAACATGTATGCACATCGTGGCCCTATACAGTGAATTTTAGCATGTGCACAAATGTTGACATCTCTGTCTGGGAGACATTTTGCCCCCACTTTCAAAATTACCCTTTAAGAACATGAAGGCTCTGTGAGTTCTTTGAGATGTTCAGTCTTGCTGAAGAAACAGGGGGCAGCTTTGGGGTGTTTGTGTGCAAAACTAGGGTTCCTTGGAAATGCAGGAATAATAGCATTCACCTGTGAACTCTCGCAGGAGAAACTTCTGATTTTCCATCCCCTTCAGCCTCGTCAATGTAAGGGATCACTTCATGCTGGCTCCTCTGCAGAGTCCAGAGGGAAACCCAGGGGAGCGTGGGGAATGTGGGAAGCAGCACTTGCTGTGCTTCGGAAGTAAATGGTCCTAGAAACGGTGCACAGCCTCAGAGAGGGGGCTGTGAGCAGCCACATGGAGAAAATGGAGCATTTATACAGCTAACAGTGGCTAACCCATTTAGTCTTGAATTCCTCATCACTCTCGCCTTACTCTCTCAGAAGGTGATTAATGCCTTTCTGAGCAAGGAGCACAGCAGTAAAGCAGGAACACAGATCCTGCCAAGAGGCCCGTGGGTGAACGAGCCGAGCAGTACTAATTCCAGAAGCTGACAGCTGCAGATGGTCTCATGGGCACAGTCTGAACGACCACAGTGCACAAGCTCTGGCTACATCCGACAGATTGGGTGGCCAAGCCAAGCCACATGAGCCAGAGGAGTCTTCAGAGCACGTGTGGTGTATCTCAGTGCAAGAATCACTTCGAGGTATCTGTATCCTGCCTGGAAGCAGTAGGAGGGTGCATTTATAGACATTTCCTCCTCTGGCTTTGCAGAGAATTTGATTTCATGGTGTGGTAGGCCAGGGGCCTAATGTGAAGTCTCAAACACAGATAGCTGGAGAGCCATGGAGCCAGCCAAGGATTGCTGGTAATTACACACTGTGAGGGAAGAACAGGATATATGGGGGTAAGGCAGCACTTTTCTGGGACAAACGTCGTTGTTCTGGCTCCTGAAAATTAACACAAGGCAAGCGCAGGAATGAGGCCGAGGTCATGGAGTGTAGGGGGGAATCAAGAAGACCAAAGAACCCCAATGCTCTCTGAACCATTTCCAGAAAGAAAAGCAGACTGCACATGGTAACTAATTTACATAGAGAATGAGAAACTTAACTCCGGGGTGGGGAAAACAAGTTTGCATAAAGGTACCCGCACAAAGCCTGGGACAGAGGACCCTGGACACCCCATCAGCTNCTCTGTCCCTGGCTTCAATCCATCCCACTCTCTCTTCCCTCCTCGGAGCCTACTCCATGTGCACACATTCACAACTACCCTGCGTCCCACTCTGAATTCAGGTGTTCACTCACACTGCAATGTAAACAATGTGAGTGTCATTATGGTACCAAAGATTAATGTGTACAGATGTGTTGAGGTTTCCCCAAAGAAATTGTCGAAAGGATTTGGAATACGATGTAATTTCTTCTCTCAAATGGCAGCAATGTTTGCTAAGGCCACCAAGGTCAGGTCTTTACTTCTGCACTAACCATGCCTGGGAATTTCCTGCCCACGGAGTCTATCTGGCATTGAATAGCCTGTGTCTACCCTGGTAAACATTTTTAACCTCCAGAAGAGGGTATCCTGGTACAAACTACTTTTGTGAGTGGTCTTCTTGAGAGAATTTGTGCCCGAGCCCTAGTAATTATTTTAAGGACTGTTAGTTGGCGGGAGACAAAATGATCCAAAGAAGACTTCGTGAATCTACTGAGAAGAGTTTCAGCACCTTGGAAGTTTCTCTGGGTTACTCCTGTAGCCCAGAGATTACATTATCATGTTTTGGTACTGGTGCCTGTGATAGCTTAGGGTGGAATAAATGAAGAGAGGCTGAGGGACAGAAAAGAAGAATAGAAGGAAGGCCAAAGAACACAATCAAGTTATGGAATCAGTGTCATGTATTTTTTAAGCAGGGAGTTGTTTTTTCTTTCTCCTGATTTGAGTTCCTCTACCCAGGGGAAGAATCTGGGCCATGTGTAAACATTTCAGGTCCAGGTATCTAAAGACTCATGCAGTAATAGCAGACTTCCAGAGTTACAGAATTGTTGGTCATCAGATTCTGGGAGCTCAGACTTAAATAATGGATTGCATCCAACTGTGTGCCCTGAGTACCTATTGACAATCCCCTTCAAAATCTCAGAAATTTCCAGGAGTTACTCGTCAGATTATGGATTATTTGTCTCTTATATGTGTAGAATAAATAGAATATAAAGCTTTAAGTCTAGCCCTAAATATTAGCACAACTATAAACATCGCTCTGTCCCCAGTTCTAGCCCTAAATGAAAATTGTAACCCTAAACCAGACCCTAAAAGCTAGCCCCAAACCCCTAAACCCAACCCAGGGCAGCCTGTGCCAGTGCTCGGTCACCTGCACTGTGAAAAAGTGTTTGCTGATGTTGATGGAGCCTCCCAAATTTCAGTTTGTGCCAATTCCTCCTTGAGGAGGGTCTGGTTCCATCTGCTTTGCATCCCCGCTTCAGCAGAGTGTGTTCCACGTGCTCTAGAGAACATCCATTGTTAGCTGAATTCCCATCTAGCTGGGAGAAATAATGACTTCTTGTAAAATAATTAGAGGGCACGTGGACCATCTGCCGGAATACTCAATTAGAATAGACCTCAAATTGCCCTTCAAATGTTATAGTTAATTGACAGAAGTACCTGAAAACCTTGATGGAGAAAACATAATTTTGGCTGTTCCTGTAGACACATAAAAGGAGAAAATCCTAACACTTGAACACTCTGTGTTTGAATAAGTAATTTCCTGAGCTGTAATGATTGTTGATGATGTTTGCCCAGCTCATGATGGGACAAGGAGAAGGCAAGTTTGTTGGATTTTTTATTCTGTCCCTGTCTATTCTTGTGTTCCTGTGCAATGAGCATGAAATTTGTTCCACCTTTTGGTGTCTTGTTTGGAAGGAGCAAAAGCACAATAATCTGTCAATATTTACATCTCACAATGTGTGCAGCTCCCTGGCTGTGAGCAAAATTCCTGGTGAGTTAAATTTTGAGATGGTGTAAACCAACCAATGCACAGTGAACTATGAAATTTACTTTTATAGTGAACCACTTTCTATAATGTAAATAAAATAGTTATTCTCAGACCATAAATTATGAAAATCACACTGGTTACCTTCCTGCTTTTTTCACACCGTGGAGGTTTTTATGGCAAGTGTTTTAGATTTTCTCCTAACCCCTCCTTTTAAACAAAACGAACTGAATTCCCACCATGTGTCTCCATGATGGAAGTGATTTCTGCAATTTTCTTTCTCATTTTCTCTGTAACTCAATACTGTAAGTTACATTCACAACAGACTGGTTTCTGCTGTGGCCTAGGATTAACACAAAGAAAGATTTTTTTACATTTAAAAAGGTGGAAAAGAAATAAAATACACAGGATAGAGGAGAACAAGTCTAACAGCAACTTACACTGAGAGTATTTGGAACATGAACAAAACCCAGATGAAGGAGGTGGCAGTAGGGATGGAAGAGAAACTTGGAAGGCACCTCTGGATGAAAACAAGTGGCCTGTCAGTGAGATGGAATCCAGTTCTATTTTCCAGGTGTTCCTCTCTTAGCTGGCAGTGCAGGCAGAGCCAACCCAACACAAATTAAATGTGGAACAGGATACTTCTCTATCCTCAAAATACGAGTTGTATATAACCAAGAAAAGGGGTGCAACAAGGAGAGTGTCCTCATCACACTCCAATGGAAAAATCTGTTTTCATTGTTCACCTTTGCATTTTGAGCCTCTGCTCTTCTAGGAGCATCCCAAAATCGTGCACCGAGTGCAGGATTATTGTGGGCTGTCAGTGAGGCAGATGTGCACATATTCATGTACACAAATTTAGTTTAGACTTATAAGCAGAAAAAAAAAAGGGGACACATGGTCTCAAATGAAGGTGCTGGGAAATAATTCTTAAGAGCAGGAAGAAACATCTCCCATCTTTAATAATATGGAGAATGCAACTGAAAAGAATTAAAAAGCAGATGTTCTGGGTGAAAAAATAGTTTTATTAGTTTCTTGTTTGAGGCACGATAATGATCTGAAAGGCAAAATTGCTGGGAAGTGGGGCCACAATTAAAGAGTGACAGTTCATAGAGGGAGAAATGGAAATAGAGAAATGCGATCAAGCCTTATTTGTAACAGTCTACAGCATATGAATGAACATGGTGGATATTAATCTGCTTCATATAGAGGGCCATAAATCTCTCAGTGTTCTAGGTGTATTTTAAAATATCCTAACCATAAATAGATACCTTCCTTTTGCCTTGTATCCTTTAAATGATTTTTTTTAAAGCAAAAAAGAGATGGCTTTCTGAAGAAATGTAGGGATGCCTGTAGAAGGATAATTAAAAATATTAATAAATAAGTTTTCTGTTTTCTGTGTCATCCTTTTTTGGGACTCTTATAGCACTGAGAATTATGTTATGAGTTTAGACATCTCTCAGTGAAAACCAACATCCCAGAGCTGCAAATTCTTCCAACATTGCTGTTTTGCTGATTCTTTCCTTGTATTGAACAAACCATGCATTGCTAAACTGCTCTTATTTAAGTCAAAATCAGGCTGTATGGCCTAACACTGTGTGATTAACCCACTAGCATAATAAATATGTGCAGGATTACATGGCATTATGGTATTTGAGTACAGGGCTCTGGACTCCTGCTGGACTCCTGCTTAGAATTTCTCGTCTGCTGCTGAATGGTGCAAAGGAGAGCTCACAGGGACGGCCAGAGGCAGCGTGGCAGCACAGCCAGTTAAATGTTAATTTAAAGAGTGTAAATTCCACTTGAATTTTATCTGGAATTAGCATGTTGTCTAGAGCAGCAAACAATTAGTTTCAGTAGCCAATCTTTGCATACTTTTTCAGTTATTCCAGCTCTTTTTTCCAGTCCTGGTGCAGAATGACCTCTACGAAGTCCTTAAAAGTTTGTCAGGTCTCCGTCAATGCTGAGATAACATTGTTAGCTCTGGATAGAATTACAGTTCCTATTAAGTTCCCTCCCCTCACTCCAGATCTTCCTCCCTCCAAGCAGTTTGCTGTATGTCCAGGAGTATTTTGTACACTGCAAGGTTTTGAGGTAGTGACAGTCTGCCATAACTTTGAATCTGTGTTTTATATCCTTATAGCTTTGGCAAAATAAGAGAAAATCTTTGCTTTGACATACTGGTTGGCTTTAATGGACCCAGTACCTGTCAAAAGAGCAAAATAACAACAAAAATACCATCTTCATCTGTAGAGGTCTATCCTTCTCCCTTTGGATTCTCAATATTTTCTTTCCTACGCCTTCCTAGCCTTACCTGTATTAACCTCTTGCACAGACTCTTAGTTTGAGGGAAGTGTAAAATTTTATGAAACAATTAGGGGAGATAGGCTGCTGTTGTCAAATCATTTAACAATTTAATTGGAGAACTCACTCAGAGCAGAAGTATAAGAGGAATTCAAGTAAAATCTACTTTACATCATCAATTTATCCACCAGTGTTGCTGCAATTCACTGATCTGTTGGTAGCTTTAAACAGAGTTGCGCCAGTGATCTGTGAGTGTGATAGATCGAATCAGGGCAGACCAAACCACTAAACCTCACTTCCCACAAGTTTCATGGGGCTAGGGCTGGCCAGCTTGAGCAGAATTAGACCTTCAGAAGCCCACTCTCCTCCCTGATACTGACTTTAGTATTCATCCTTAACAGGGAATGGAGCTATTCTTGTTCAGGCTGTTCGGCAGCCCAAAGATAAAAAAAAATCAACATATTTCTCCCCAGGTGTTTGTGCTTAGAAATAACAAGAAGCAGAAAGGCTTCCTGGTCAGTGCCATCAGTGACAACATGAGCTGACCTACACAGACTGTTCAGCTGCACCTGGCATGGCTGTGCCATGTAACAGCTCCCAGGCTTTTGCTGACAATGTTAAGAAAATAAAAAGATAAGACGAAACCAGAATTGTTGCAAGAAACTGAATAAAATATTGAAGATCAGGGATTAATCCTTACGGTTTGGGGTGTGTTTCCTCTGCTGCCAGTAAAGAGACTGTTTAAAGTCTGGTTTTGTGTTTCTTGAGATGGTGATATTTATAGAGTTGTTCATGGGAAAGAATTTGCAAAAGAAATTGCTGTACAAGGGTAATAATTTATCATTGCTTTCACACAGTGATTTATTGGTCTTATTTTAACACCAGGGGGTGATAAATTGCCTTGAAGTGGTGCCATATATGATCAGGTGTCTCTACACAGGCAGATTCCCTATTTTTTCCTGGGAGACTTTTTATGCTTCATGTTTAGGGATTTTTTTTGACAAATATCTCACAAATCTGTCGCTCAAAATCTACTAAAAGGTACTCTATGAACCTACAGGTGCATAGCAAGGTATGTTAATGTACGCAGGAGATGGAGAAGCAAAAGTTTCCACTTCTTAGGACAAACCTTGGTAAATGCCACAGATGCGAAATGGTGACAGCAGGTGGCAAATTGCTGCAGCATCAACACACCAGGGTGGAGATGAATGGAGCCCTCTGTGCTTTTCCAGGAGTCCACAGTTATGGATTCACCCAAGTTCGACATTTGTGTTAAAAATCAAAGCTGCTGAAAATGTCTTTAGAACTCTTTGTGTGAGTTGCCCAACACCTGATAGAAGCCCTTCTAATACTTCTGTGCAGATACAACACACAGCTGTGTGTGCAGAAAGATATCTTCACTCTGGACTGGAGATGCTGCCTCTGCTGCTGCTGAGTCCATTAGAAACCCACCCCTATGGATTCTTCCCCAAAGGGCAGAAAGGCCCCTCCTGTCCCCCTCAAACTGCCTTTCAGAGTTACGGAAGTTGGAGGGTTTTATGAAGTACTTCCTGTGTCCTCCGTTCCTCTTTTCTAATACAGAATTAGGCTGCAAAGCCCAGAGAGTCAATTTTGGTTTAATTTAGAAATAATATTCGGCTGTGTGGCACAGAGCTGCTTCTCTGAGAGGACCCACCTGAATCAGTGGTACAGTAGTGCCAAGCTATCTTTAATATTAACATTACACATTTCACATTTATTGCAAGGATGTCAAGCCTGCTCTCTCTGTTAGGAGGAGGTTGAAGCCTCCTCTAATAACTTTTTGGTCCTTATTGGCTTGTGGCTTCCGATCAGCACCTCAAGTGTTACACTTTCATAATAATAATAATATTAATATTAATAATAATAATAATAATCTTGCCATCTTTTTGTAACCTTTCATCTTCTCTTGTAGTCTTAACTACTCATGCTTTTCAGCCATCTCTTCTTTCTATTTTCAGCCTCAGAATAGGCACTTTATGAGAACGGCCACAGGAGCATCCAGGATGCAGATGGAATTGTTTAGCTATTCCTACTCAAAACTTTTTATGCTTGGGCTGCATGTTTTCCTTCCCAACACAAAGTGATCTTTGTACATTATGTCCAAACTCCTTGAGCGCCAGGGAATCCCAGAGACAAATTGTGGAAGGGGCATTAAGTCAACATGCCAACATTGGCAGGACTGTCAGAAGAGTTTTTGAAACTACGAGGTCAAAATCATAGCATTCATTTCTATTTTTAAGCATTGAGTAAATGTACCCGAAGTATTTTATAATTTTTCCAAAATTTAAAATTATAATTTTTTATCATAATGTGAAATTTGTTTTTTTAATTGCTATTTCTGCATGACAAAAGAATGGAGAGAGAAAAAAACCCTTTTCAAAAAGGAAGGAGCCAGTATCCAATATATTTTTCAATAAATGTAGCAAACTAAAACACATATGTCAGCTCAGGAGATCCCTAACCAAAATTTGGCTTCTCTGTAGTGGATCCTAGTCACATAGAGCCAAAACCTGGGTGACACACTCACCTGCAGATCTCCAGAGGGTTACTGCCTTGCCTTTGTAAGACAAGTTTCCACAGGGGAAAATGTTTTGGAGGTTTTAGTAGATCATGAGGATGGTGATGATGATGAAAACAAGGAGGATTATTTTTCTGTAAACCAAAACCCACTGGTTCAACCTCCCTCGGAATGGTTTGAGCTGGAAAGGGACATTTCCTTCTGTGCCCCCCATGGGCTGTGCTGTGTGTTATCCACCACGGCAAGGCAAGCAAAGCAAGGAGCCACGGGAAGGGTGACAGCAGCCACGCTGAGGGTGGCAGAGCCACAACCCAACCCTGGGGACAGAGGCCCCTTTGCCTGAGCCAGAGCACCCAGAGCTCAGTTGTGCTGCTGGAGCAGCAGGCACGGCCGGCGCTCTGAGTGTGAGAGAAAAGGGAAGGAGAAGTCCCATGTTCCTTTGGGATTGCTCAGTCAGAGCTAGACCTGAGAAACTCCAGTGATCCAGCCCCCCCCCACCCACAGCTGAGAGCTGCAGCGTGTTTTGGGAAGATAATCCCTTGTGACAGTGTTAGTTACAGTCAGAGACATCAGCTTCATTTATATCTCCCCGAACACACTGAGTGCAGCTCACAGATAAGGCCTGGCTGTGCTGGCATTGCTGCACTCAAAGACACTCTTCCTTACCTATTTTAAAAGACTTTACCTTACAGATATCTCTTATAATCGTCCTCTTTTCTTTCCCTTTTTTTCTTCCTTTTTTTTCCTCTTAGAAAACTAAATTCATGCTGCAGGCTGTCATCCTGTCTGGAATGCCTTAACCATCATGAGAATAAAATCTCTGTCACCTGAGCTCAAGGGCAAAGCTTTTTTACATTGCAGAAGCATTAACCTCAGACCTCAAAATGGAGTACAGCCTGCACACTGCAGATCTGTTCCACTTATTGCTAATTAAATCCTGTTTATATGAGTATGTCAAGAGCAAAATTTCATTTGCAAACACAAGTGACAACATTGTCAGCAAAATCTTCTCCAGTGAACCAGGGGTTAGGGGTGAACTCTTCAGTGAAAACCCACTAACTTTTTGCCTGACAAACATTAAAATAATTGAGCACTTCTGCTTTCCATGAGAAAGAAGAAATTTTTCCATTAGCTGTCATCAGTAGGAAAAATCAAGAGGTTGTGTTCTTTCATCTTTTAAGCTGGCGGTAGGCAAATTGACCTCTGTNGAGAAGTCCCATGTTCCTTTGGTATTGCTCAGTCAGAGCTAGACCTGAGAAACTCCAGTGATCCAGCCCCCCCCCACCCACAGCTGAGAGCTGCAGCGTGTTTTGGGAAGATAATCCCTTGTGACAGTGTTAGTTACAGTCAGAGACATCAGCTTCATTTATATCTCCCCGAACACACTGAGTGCAGCTCACAGATAAGGCCTGGCTGTGCTGGCATTGCTGCACTCAAAGACACTCTTCCTTACCTATTTTAAAAGACTTTACCTTACAGATATCTCTTATAATCGTCCTCTTTTCTTTCCCTTTTTTTCTTCCTTTTTTTTCCTCTTAGAAAACTAAATTCATGCTGCAGGCTGTCATCCTGTCTGGAATGCCTTAACCATCATGAGAATAAAATCTCTGTCACCTGAGCTCAAGGGCAAAGCTTTTTTACATTGCAGAAGCATTAACCTCAGACCTCAAAATGGAGTACAGCCTGCACACTGCAGATCTGTTCCACTTATTGCTAATTAAATCCTGTTTATATGAGTATGTCAAGAGCAAAATTTCATTTGCAAACACAAGTGACAACATTGTCAGCAAAATCTTCTCCAGTGAACCAGGGGTTAGGGGTGAACTCTTCAGTGAAAACCCACTAACTTTTTGCCTGACAAACATTAAAATAATTGAGCACTTCTGCTTTCCATGAGAAAGAAGAAATTTTTCCATTAGCTGTCATCAGTAGGAAAAATCAAGAGGTTGTGTTCTTTCATCTTTTAAGCTGGCGGTAGGCAAATTGACCTCTGTGACACTGCACTCACTGAAGAAGCAGGATGCATTTTTCAAGCTGGTTTTACCTCACATTAGGGCAATGCTGCAGGAACCCACCTGCAGTTCCCACTAACGTCCCTGTCCTACCTCTAAACTGATTAGTAATTCACCTCTGTAATTTGCATGCACTTTGAGACAAAAACCCGAAGTGTTTGCTTAATGATGTATCCAAGCACACACACGAAAGAATAGCTGAAAAATAAATGATCTGAGTACGACTTAAAGCTTTGGAAAGAGTCATAACATGATGAGTATTGGAGGCTACAACTGTGATCCCAGCAGGGAGCCCAGGGTGTGCAGGGAGCAGAGAGCACACACGATGCATCATTAGCAGAAGGAGTCGGTGCATGCAGGACAGATTTCCCACTGGCACTGCACCTAATGCAGCTGTAGGAGCTGATTAAATTGCATCCACAGAGCTCATTAGGGCTTTGTTGTTATTTATGTTTATTTTACGTCAGCGAGTTCAGTGCTGCTTTGGGGAAGTTTCGGCGGAGGTGTGACTGCCACAGCGCCGCACTCAGCTCGCCCAGGCTGGGTCTGTCAGCTGCGTGCTCTGCTGGAAGATGTTTAATTTATCTTCCCTCCTCATGGCACTGGATCTTGACAGTGTTTCAGCTGAGGAGCTGGAGAAACAGCTAACTGATGGTCAGCATTAGTACTTCTTTCTGCTTGGTCTCATGATAAAATAGCAAGTTCTTGCAGCTGATCCCAGTAGTCTGAGTAATTAACCAAGAAAGAAAAGGTCATGTCCTGGTAGCACTGCAGCTTTGGGAGTTGGTGATTTTAGGAGCTGGGTCCTCCAGGAGGAGGACCAGGAAATCCCTATGCAAAGCTGAACATGGACTAGTTTTTCCAGCTACTGTTGCCACACATCTTGCAAATTTGGATGTATCTCTTTAAGCATTACTGTTAATTAAAAGCCTAATAGAAAAATCAGAAGGTCTGTCTTGCCTCCTTTCAGGTGACTTAAGAGAAATTAATTTATCCCTTTTTCCTCTTCTATTCCCTCTCTGGCTGAACCACTCATTATAGGTATCACAGCAAGCACCACAGAAAGTAACTAGGATTGTTTTAATGGCAGAAATGTATTTAATTATATCTATAACTCTAACTTTTCACAGATTATGTCCTGCTATCCATTCCAATTAATGTATGATTCTATATTAAACTCTCATTTTCCTCTTTCCTTGTTATATCACATTTTTATAACTTGGTTAAGACTTTTGTATATTAGCATGGCTAGTTGCTCCAGAAGTAAAACAAAATGTACAGCATCTTTCCATTTTATATTTGCCCAAGCTGTTTCTCAGCTTGTGTTTAAAACCCCAGCATGCACCAAAGCAGCCATGGGCATTACAGAGCACTGTTTAAGGGGTGTGAGATTTCTGGAACACTGTGAAATATGAGTATTTAATCACTGTCACACCAACCATATCCCAATGCTCTCAAGGTGCATTCTGAATATATCTACATACCATATTTATGGGCTCCAATAAAGCTGCTAGTTATTTATTGTCTTTTATTGCTGAAGGTCTAGGTGAAAGAAAACCTGTGGAGAAGTAGAACTCTAGCTTTAGTCTCATATAATCCTTTTTCCCCTCATTTCTGGCTTGTGAATGGTCGTAGAGTAATAAAATCCTAGAATGGTTGGGGTTAGAAGAGGCCTAAAGACCATTTCATTTCAACCCCACCCCTGCCATGGGCAGGGGCAGCTTCCACAATCCCAGGTGCTCCAAGCCCTCTCCAACCTGGCCTTGGACACTTCCAGGGATGGGGCAGGTGCAGCTTTTCCAGGTAACTTGTGCCAGGGCCTCACAACCTGTCAGGGAAGGATTCCTTTCTAATATCTAAGGAATAAACCATCAGAACCACCCGGCTTTGTCTTTCAAAACACATTTCTTAGATCACTTTTCTTTTTTCCTTAATATGTATCAAATTTTGTCCTAGTTCTCTGGGGTGTTGAGAAGCTTCAATAATGTTTGTGCCAGGTTTCTAACAAATGCTGGAGTTGGGGTGGAATTGATCAAGGGGAACTTCAAACACGCAGTGTAGGACAGTAGGGAATACAGGCAGGTGTCATATTAATCAAGCACATCCAGATAAACATTTATTGTCCTGGCCAATTCCAGTCAAAAGTGGGGTCCAGGTGTGTGAAACGCCTCCCATTTCTGTGACAGTGTTGTGACCAGCACCTTTTGGGAGCCACAACCAACCTGTCCTGCAAACACTGGTGCTGTGGGTCCACCCCACTGCTTTAGAGAGCAGAGCACGTCTCACTTGCTGTTTTGGAGGTTCCCCCCTACATCTGCATCAGTGGCTGGTCTACATATTCTGTTCCTAAAAGCCCTCCTCTGCATTGGCACAAACCATCCTTGCATTCTTTTTCCAGGTGGGTTGTACCTGTGGGAAAAGTTTTAAGTGCCTGCATGGACAGCATCAAGGTTTGAGTCCTCCTTACCTGGGTGTTCTAATCCACTCACAAGAGGAAAACTATCTGTTTATGACCTGTTTGGCTTCACCTGACTATTTTGAGGTTAACATCCAGTAAATATTCAGTGCAGAGTTAACACCAAGCGGGGCTGTGCTGGCTCTTGGGGGAAGAAATTCACCATTTGTACAAGTGCGAGCCACAGGACCAGGGATCATTGGAATTGTCAACATGTTGTGATTTACAGCTCCATGGCCTTCCACGACTCAGTCATCTGAATGTGATGAGAAAAACACAGGAGAACAGCCAACATAAAATAAAAGAGTATGAAGTATTGTAGACTACATCCAGTACATTTTAAGAAAAATGCAGTGATTATCTGGCATTAAATGGAACCTGCATTTTTAGAAAGGTTGTATTTTTGGAAATCAGCCTCAGATTGATGTCCAGACAGCCTCTACTTAGTGAGCTGAATATACGGTGCTGCCAGTGGCATGGGAACAGCTCAGATGCCTGGGGCTTCTGAAGCACCTTTTACCATCCAAAAGGTATTTTCACCTTACACCTGAGCTGTTTTCTTTGTGCTGAGCTATTTTACACTATGATTAATTTTTTATTGTTCTTTACATGTGACACTCTGGATTGACTGATCTTTTATGCCTGCAGGAGACTAGTCAGAAGCTGTAGAGAGCAGGTCTTTTTAAAGAAAAATACAGGAGAGTTCTACTCAGTGTGTTTATTCATTGTTAATATTCATTAGTAATTCTCTTTATAGAAAGAGTGCCTTTTTTTATTTCTATTTGCGTCTTGTTTTTTCCACTCAGAGCAGTTTAAGGTTTTTCTGAGGTTGCTTGAAGGACTAAAGCTCATGACTTACTCTTTATAATACTCAGATTAAGTTCTCATTAGTCTCCCTCTTTAGTTATATCACACTTTTTGTGTCATTCACTGGCAAATTACCAATCTGAAAGTTGCATCCTTGCCATGGAGTGACAGCAAGGTTGAGGTAATTGTCGTCTGTCTCTAGACAGTTTGGTTGTTTAGAAATCCAACCTGTAGCCTCCCTGGTTTGACAGAAAAAACAACTTAATAAAGCACATGTAGTGCTAAGAACACTATATAGAGGACAGGTATCAGATAAATTTTAAGGTCAAAGTCTTCTTGGAAACCAGAGTGCTAAATAGCTCTGAAAATGAAGCAAAAACTATCAGAAACCTTTTCTACCTAGGAAAAATATATAGTTAAATACTTGCACAAAACTTGCTACATCAGTGAGTGACCTCTTATATTCTTGTCTTGGCATATGCCACACTGGAGGTCAAAATTCAGAAAACAATTATATTTCTTGTTCATTTTGGGATGTGCAGGTAGTTTTTGATTATTCATTCTTGGTTTGTTGGTTTTTTTTCCTCTCAATCATTAAAATGACAGCATTTTAAACTAGAGAATTGGTGTCATTAATTTAAAGAGATCTGAAATAAATAACCAGAGACTGAGGGGTTTCTTGTGGTGCTGAGCAAAAAGAAACTGATCTTAAAAACATCTTTTAAAAAACACCATTTCTTGATGAAAACCTCTTCATCTAGGTAATTGCCACTTTTGTGTGTTCATCCTCTGATATTCATCTTCATTAAAGTGCAGGAGTGTGCTTTAACGAGGTTTAGCAGCCCATAAACACGAAACTTTTCCTTGCTCTAATGGATGTGAATTTTAAAAAGCAAGACCCTGCAGTCCAACTGATTTGATGAGGGCTGGATGATTATATGCACTTCAGGGGACTGTCTGAACAAGATTTGTGGACACAGGAGACGAGCAGGCAGCCCACTCTGGTGCGCAGGTCACAGCACATGGCTTCCTTCTCGCTTCTGCCAGTGATTTTGCCTGATTCTTGGGGGCAGAATTGTGCAGAAATTCTTCAGTGAATGGAAATCATGGCAGTTTTCTCCCATTTATGATCATCGGGGGTGAATTTGGAAAAAAAAATTGCAGAAATGTTTCTTTTCACAGCCGACAGCACTGATTTTCTGACTAGGGTCTGTTTCTAGATCATATCAGCCGGTGCGTGTAGCAGACCAGATGAAGGTGGCACCTGGCTGACTTGCTGAAGTTGTCACCCCAGTGCACACATCCTCTCAATCTGCCTCTCCGAGGCTGCCAGAAATGCTGCTTCATCAACTTGATGCTTGAAAGGGAGAAAAAAAACCAACAACAAATCTTACCTTGAAGTTTACCTTGTTATGTCTGGTGGCCACTCACTGCAAGGCTGTAGCCACGCAGCAGCAGGGAGTACAACAGAAATGCTGGCATTCCTTTAAAGCAGGAGGTGTGTTCTCTCCAGTGAGCAGGCAAAATATTCAAAATACACCCAATGTGCTTCTGATGGAGACCAGACAATGTCAGAGCTGCAGCCCTGGGACCCTGTGGCCAGCAGGAAATGTGGATGCAAAATCTCTGCTCTGCATGGACAAAAATCTTCTTTTGGTAACATCTGTTCTCTTAATTCACTCAGCCAAAACTGGCACACCACAGCAGGAGGGGAAGCATTTTCTGCTTTTTCCTTGTCACTTGACAATATTACTTTGTTCATCTCACTAACTTCACACTGTGGTGGGTCCAGCCTAAGCAGCCTGTGTGCAGGAACTGGGAATGCTTGTTTAGTCACCACTCTCATTTGTATTCAAACTTGAATGGAAAACCTCATTGTTCTTCAATGTAATTACTCTGCTTGAGGCTATTCCAGGGAAATTGTCACACATAAAGGTAAACCAGGTGGGGAAAAAAGGAATAAACAGCTTCCAAAGGTGGTCTACTAAGAGTGCTGCTGGGAAAAGGTAGATGGTTTTGAATGCATTAGCAGTGCCATTACCTAAACCCCACGGTTATCTATAAGAGTTGAGATGGCCACTGGAGGGGGGATCTGACTTTGCTCTGAGCACAGGCAGTTGCTGTGATTGATAGCAGCAGCACCAAGCTGTGACAGACCCTCTCAGGGGCCAGCTGGGCCTACGCCAAGGTAAAAACTGGTGGTTTTCTAAGAAAAGTGCTCATTAATGAGTGGGAGAAGAGTTTAGCTGTGGCTAGCTTGGTTAGGTTTTGACATATCTGGCAGTTAAACAATAAGGTTTTGGTGAAAGGAAGTTATCAATATATTTGCCTTAAGGGTGTGCATGTTGTTTGTTGTCTGTGAGTCTGCACAGGAAATTATTTCAACAGAGAGCTGGGCTTTGTGCATTGCATGCCTGAAAGAAAATTTCAGCTGCAGTGCCCACAGCAGTTTTCCCAAAGCCAGCAAGAGAAATGGTCACAGCAGCAGGATCCCCCACGACTCTCTTCAACACAAATTTGTCTTTGGCTTGCTGTTATCCTTCCTTTGGAAGAAAGAGTCTCAGGAGGAACTGGCTGAATTTTACCTCTGTCTCGGAGTGCTATGACTGAAAACAACAGCACTGACTCCAGCAATATCCCACCTCACTGCAAGTCATGGCACAGGAAAAAGCAAGCTGTTAGAAGGGGTGGCACAGGGAAGGGAGGCTCACCCAGCCGTGCTCCAGCACACCAGGATCCATCCCTGACCTGCACAGAGGATTATCTGCACAGGAATGGACCCACTGCTTGCACTTTGCAGACCCCAGATCATATTTCCCATTTCAGTGACAGTGCCCTCACCATACACTCAGCCAACTTTCTTTCATTTCATTTATTTCCCGTTCCTGCTTTAGACCATTGTCACCCTTTACTTTTATTTTTCTTGGTCTCCTACATTTTGAAAGGAGAGGAACCAAAGCAGAACACAGTTTTCAAACTGCAGATAGCAGTTTGAAACTGCTACATGAACTACTGCAAAATGAACTACTGCAAATGAACTACTACAATGTAAGACTTATCTTTTCTGTGCTCTATTCCTGTTCAAATAGTTCCTAATAAATAATTTTTTTTAACTCCACTGGAGCATCGATCTGTGTTTTCCTGGGACTGGCTGTTGCAGTGCTCATCTCCATGCCCATGGCTCTGTGTGTAAAGCTCTTTGTGTCTCCTTTCCCACACACATCCCCTCTTACTTTGCCTATATTGAATTTCCTTACCTTCAGTCATGACTCCTTCCACAATTATATTGCTCCTCATCTTACTGTTTTGATGGTTTAGTAACATCTGTAGACTTTTTCATCAGTTCCCAATGACTAAGAAAAGGCTGGAGGCTGTGCCCAATATGTGGATGAGCCTGCCATGATTTATTTCTTTTTCCAAACAGCTTTCTGCAAATTTTGAGCAGTAGGATGGAAGCTGTGGTTCTGAGCTGACCACCTGGGCTGCCCTGCATCTCCTACCTGCATCTCTGAAAAAGAAGGCTGGGCCAAAGGATAAATCCATTCTACTGGCATTAGTCAGGGACTTGTTGGGTCACTACAAAACATTTAACTTCTTTATGCCAGTTTTCACAACTCCAATTGCCTGAGAACCCCAGGGAATCATGGTGAGACAACAAATTTTACGTGACACCAGTGTCCATATTCAGCTGGAGGATGATGAGCGTGGGGTAGCTGAGCTTTCTGCTGCATTGTTCCTAAATATTTACAGCTCTGTACTTACAGTCCCTGTTCTTTCTCTGAAAATCTCCTGGTGCTGAAGCTAAAGTCAATTTTGTGTCGATGGGTGGAATGTAGAATATTCCTAACACACTATAAAATGCAAATTAATTGTGATGATGTACATTTCTGGAAATCTATTATCTGTAGACATATTTTTAGGACTGAGAGACTTTAGGCTGTGGAGTAGTACCCCTTTATGGAAAATTACTGAAGCCATGGAAATGGATTTTAAGGTATATATCATTTGCTGTATGCAGCTAATCAGGAAGAGAAGGAATTTCATGGTTTTTCCCATGTAAATGCTCCTGTCTTTCAGTTGAAACTTTTTTTTCTAATAAATCCCAATTCATGCTGCTCCTTATCTTGTCCAAATAACTCCTTCTTTGTCGTTTAGAAGTGCATGCAAGTCTGACACAGCTGCACACAGACTTATATTGAGAGATTGGCTTTCAAGTTACCAATCTAGTGACTGACAACAGATTCAGTAAGGCCAGGTATGACATCTGTTAATATTTTAGTAGAGTGTTCTCATACTGCTTCACTGTAAGGGAGAAATTGCCTTTCAAGTTCCCAAATTAATACAGAAAATGAATCTGCTGCTGAGGTAAAGAAATTGTCATGGAATCTTGAGAAGGTAATAATGAAAGGAATGCTCCCAGATAGATCTATTGTATTTCACATTGCAGCAGCCTAGATAACCTCAAGCAGTCTGTGAAGTCTGGTCATGAATATAAAGCCAATGTGCATTAGAGAAATACTTCACTGCTGAGTGTGTAATGTCTTTACAAAGAGAATTGTATGAAGCAGAGTCTTTAGTCTTCTGCTTTTCTGAAGTCTTTGTCATGCTTAATATTTTTTGTATATATTCTTGTAACTTTTGAGAGCCTTGTTTGCTCATTGTTTTGCAAGGGTGGCTTAGATCCCCTGGTTTGGGGTCATTTGCTCTGTCACAGCCTGGACCACGCACAACAAAACCCCTGTCAGTGCCATCATGATAAAGCATTTCCCTCTCACTCTTTGATGGTCAGCTCGGAGTCAAGGACAGTAAAATATTGTCTGCCTTTAAAAGGATGCATTGAAGAGAGGTTTCTCTCTTTCCACCCCCACTGGTGCTCTGAGGTGCAGTGAAGGGCAGGTCTCAGCACCTCAGTGCTCAGATTTAATGAGACACACCTTTACAGCTCTCCGCAGTTTGGATTATATGGACAAGAACACACCCTGAGGTTTGCAGGCTTTCAAGTGGAAGAAATATCAATTCTCTTAGGGTTACCTGAAGTTAAGTGGAGAAAGAAAAGTGTGTGTGCCTGGGAGGTTTTCGGTTTTCCTGATCTGGCTGGTCATGACCACTTTCTCAATAATGCTTATCTTCATGTTCTGCAAAGAGCTCACATCTGCTCAGAACACTTTGAGGTTTTAGAAAAAAAAAAAAAAAAAAAAAAAACGAACTCCCCTTTTCTGCCCCTCACTTTNGTGAAGGGCAGGTCTCAGCACCTCAGTGCTCAGATTTAATGAGACACACCTTTACAGCTCTCCGCAATTTGGATTATATGGACAAGAACACACCCTGAGGTTTGCAGGCTTTCAAGTGGAAGAAATATCAATTCTCTTAGGGTTACCTGAAGTTAAGTGGAGAAAGAAAAGTGTGTGTGCCTGGGAGGTTTTCGGTTTTCCTGATCTGGCTGGTCGTGACCACTTTCTCAATAATGCTTATCTTCATGTTCTGCAAAGAGCTCACATCTGCTCAGAACACTTTGAGGTTTTAGGAAAAAAAAAAAAAACAAACAACTAGGCAACCCCCTCTTCAGCCCTGCAAATGCCAAAATGCTCACTGACAGATAGTCTTGGATCCCTGGGAAAGGGATCATCTCCTGTGCCAGAGCTGAAGCCCTGAGAACTGAAGGGCTCTATCCCAGAGATGTGTGTTCAAGAAGGAAGGTAGGAATTAATTAAAAAAAAAAAAAAAAAGTTGAAGTCTCTGTGACTGGAATTCAATGCTATTTTTTTCCTGCCAGAAATACAACCTTGAGCACTTTCATAACAGTGAGAATGGTCCTGAAGGCACCTGTCACCCCCCAAAAAAGAACCAACCCTAGAAATAAAATCAGGAGAACTGCAGACATAATAGAAAAATCCACAGAATATACTCAATGCATTTAAATGTTCATGAAAGGTGCCAGTGAGTGAAATAGGGTGAAACAGAGTTCTTTGATGCACTCTGGACTTCTTTAAGCCATGGCAGAGATTTCATTGTGACAATGGACCAATTTCTCCAACTGCCTGAAATAGCAGAGGAAAATAAAGCAGATGTTTCCTCAGCAGAATTAAGATCAGAAGATACACAAGCAGAGATCTAAATAATTTCTAATCTCATTTTTTATGACGCATTTGTGAATTATTTTCATTGTGCACTTGCAATTAGAGAGCAGAACAGATGGTAGGGGTTCAGTTTGAAAAAAAAATAAAGAAAATATTTCTTTTCAAAGGCGGTGGTGCCAAGGATTTATTTACTACATCTGAAAGGTGTTTCTCACTTCTCTCTGTAACTGAAGCATTGCTCCACTGGTATTAAACGGAAATGAGGGCAGACCTAAGGGCATGGCTGTGCTTAAATCTGTGCATCCATGCATCCATTCTGAGTGAGTCACAGCACTCTGCACGTACCCTTTTGTTATTCCCTGATGAAATCCTCTCCACAGTGTCAAATGTGATGAGAACTATGGCAACTGCACACCGATGCCTTGGTTTGAAGGGAGCAGGCAGCATTCTGGTCGTAAATCCTATGGTTTGCTGGTGCAAAATTGTGCTGTCTCTCTTGTATTTCTCACACCACGTATTGCAGGGTGAACAAAATCCAGGTGGTTTTGAGAAAAAGCCTTGCAGTCAGGAGTACGCCCTTTTCTGAGCACAGGGCCCTATTGAAATAAATGCCACTGAGTGCAATAATTGAGAAAAATGCAGCAGCTTGTGATCTCCATGAAATCACATTCATTCCATCTTGGCCGAAGACCCTGAATGAGTCTGTATCCAAGTTCTTGGGTTCCTAAAGTTGGTCCCAGTGGCATTGACTGGACAATGTGATGTCACAAAAATCAGATATACCTTTGCAAATGTGTATGAACCATAGAGATTAACTTTTTAAATTACATAGTACTGTGTACACTGAGAAATACCATAATATTAGTAATCTGTTCTAGTGTTCCTGATTTTGTGTTAATATTATTAAAAGTACACTTATAGTTAGCCTCCAAAAGTCAAAAGAATTGCTTGCCAAGGCCACAGTTCCTGGTCACAAAGCAGATTAATGGATTATACGTGAAGCATTTTTGTTTTTAAATCCTTAGTTTGAGTCGCACTGTATTCTTCTCTTGCTTGGTTGGTTTTTTTCTCAAACCTTTCACTTCTTACTGTGATGACATCTAAGTACCTAAGTTCATACTATGAACAGACTTTCAATGACACTTAAAAATTTGAGGCATGGTTTCACCTTCCACTTCTGTTCCCTTTATGGTAGGAACATATTTTACAGATGAATGGCTCTGGAATATAGCACAAGGTGATATTAAATAAACAGGTAGAGGGGCATAGCTAATCATAATTCATCATAAAGTTTTGCCTCTAAAGAAAGATACACAATTGTTGAACAAAAGGCATTTGGCTGTGAAATGGGCTGTAAAGTCACTGAAATACTATTTGCCAGATGTGAAATTAAAGTAGTTATTTGCTTCATTCACTGCAGTAGCCAAGAACCCTGCACACTGCAAATCCAGGGTCTGCAAAAATAAATTTCTGACACATGTCCATGTCGCATTTCAATTTTGGGTGTGAAACATGAGTGCTGCAAGATGTGAGGGGTTCCTATCTTTACTGTAAAGAAATAAATCAGTTCTTTTATTTTCCAGATTTGGAAGGAAAGAAGGAAGATAAATAACACCTGGCAAAATTTTATATAAGTAAAGTAGCACCTCTCCCCAGGCTTCAATACAGAAATTCACACACTTGGGTCTGAGGCCAGGCCAGTAACAGGCTGCTGGTACTGATGGGAGACTGTGGGTAGATAAAACGTTCTCAGTTCTGAATCTCGGTGAAAGGTGTGACTGGCTTGATGTCTCCACCATCCCTTGCTCTGGGACAGGACTCTGCACGATGAGGAATCCTTGTGTTCAACAGGCACTTCATGAGCTCACAGAAATTGAAACTTTTGTCTCATTTTCATGTTTCTAGAATAACCAACGTGTGCATACAGAAAGAATTTGTACTGCTGTTAAGGCAGCACAATTTAGCTTGCATTATGAATCAGGCAGGGATGTTCAAAGGCAAAATCAGAACCTAAATAAACCACAGTTATTGCCATATACAACACTCAGTAGCAGTGATTTACAACTTCACTCCCAGACCTAAAGACATAGAAGTATTATGATTTTTGCAAGATTCCTTCTCACAAGTCTGTACTTTGCTATTTCAGCAACTGCTTGTTATGTGCACTTAAAAAAAATTCTCCAACATAAATTTACCAGCCTTTTTTAAGTAAAAATGCATTGCAAAAAAAAAAGCACTTTCAGATAAATTCTTCGCATTTTAATATAAATCCACAATTAATTTCTAAATTCATGTGTAAGACTCAGACAATTCTTCATTGCTTTGCAAGGAAGTGAAAAAAACAACCCCAAACACTTAATGCTTTGCTAGCTTTGCTGTTTTAACTATGTGGGCTCACTGAAAACAATCCAGCTGATCTCATATGTTTCCCTAAATAAGTGGCAGACATCACCCCCTGCACTCTCTTTAGAAATATTTCTGATTTTTAAAAGGGGGTAGAATTTCTACTACTTTTTGGTTTGCATTGTTTGGAGGGATTTTGCCGTAAGCAGTGTCAGTCACAGCAATAATAACAAAATATGGTCCAGAGAGGCACAGCTGGCTGATTTCTGGTGTGTGCTACTGCTCTGACTGATGGCAAGCGACCATGATACTGAAGGTACACAAAATATATTAACTGCTGAAGGAAGGCAAAAGCTAAAGTGATCCATCTGGCAATAATCAGAACTAAAACAACCATGGAGACCTCATCTGAGCGTGCAGTTGGCACAGCAGGGTAAGAATTTGTTTGTCAGTGTCTGATCATCGACCGTCCGTGTATCACATCTGCCTCGTCCTCACCATGGGAAATACTGATTTTCAGTATGAAGGATGCATTTGAAATGGAATATAATACTAGCAATATCTCAACACTGATTTTTAATTGCTCCTTGCCTGGCAACAGCTCATGGTGGTGTTGTTATCTGTGACTTGGAGATGGAAGGGATGAAAGGAAGCGGGGTGAAAGAACATCCCAAAGCCCAGGATGGGCGGGCAGTGCTGGCTGTGAGGTGAAGGCACAGATCTGTAGCACAGCTCAGAAGCTGTGACATGAAGCAATGGGAGCAAAAATGATCTGCAGGGCAGGGTGAAAACTTGATTGTGCAGCACTACATAGAGTTTGCTTGCAGAGTTTAAATTACCCACCATTGCAGAAAGCGAGACACGAGACCAAGGGCTCCTTGGTTTGAGTTGTAACTGTACCAAAATTGGCTGCAGCTTTGCAAAAATGGGGAACGAAGTTTCTGCAGTCCAAAGCAGGTCTTGCTGCTATGAAAACTAATGATGGAATGAAAGAGGAGAAAAAAGGCATTTATTTATCTGTCCCCTGGAAATACTGATATGGATGGACATTTTAGATTTACTAGGGACACATCCACGAAACAAGACATAATAGAGATTAACCCAAAGCCTAATTTAGCAAATTAACAGCAAGAGAAACTATTTTATCAAATTCAGCCGTATTGTACACTGTTGACCTTACTATATGATGATAAATTCAATCCAGTGTGAATAGAATAAATCCCTGCAGTTCTTCACATTCCTGTTGTCATAACTTCTCCAGTGAACCACAGTGACAGCTTTTGCTGGCTTCACAATGGTCTTACCCAGCAAATGGCAGAGAATCTTTCCTCACAAAGTGCAATTTCCATTACACAGGGCCCACTCAGCTCACATTCAGCTACTCTCCATTTCTTCTCTGTGTTTTATTTCACCAGGCATAAACCTAAACTCTCTCACTACTAATGAACAAACAGTGAGCGTTTAGAAAACCCTGAAGATATTTTCAGTTGTGTAAAGAGGCAAAAATCCACATAAGCATAAATAAAAGCCCATCAGGAGAGCCCGGTGTGTTCATTTGCTGCTGTCACATCTACCATGGTATTAGTGTAGGTTTCTGCATGGACAGTGCAAAGGGGAAAAAATTTATTCAGGTAAACTGAACACAAACACTGAAATTTCTTTACTTCTATGCTTTCAGCATTCACATGGTACATTACAGTAGTGATCTTTCTCTTTCAGTGTCCGATCTGTCCCCCATCATCCTTCCCTTCCTTTTGTGTCGGTTTTCCCACTTTCATGTTTCGCTTGGTGTCTCCTCATCCACTCCTCATTCGCTGTTTCCTCTGGCTACATATACTTGAAAATATTATCTTTTCTCTTTCTACTTCCTTTTAAAACAAGTTAAATGTCTCACTAAAAAAACTTTGAGAATGTTTAGAGCACAGGATGTAAAAATCCTGCACACAGATCACTGAATAACTTCACAGTTAAAATCAGATACTACAAAGAACTGTGTACTTAATATAAAAAATAAAAAAACCTTTAAAATTAAAATGAACTCCAAGTTCATCGGAAATTCCAATATTAGGAAAAAGAGAAATGCAAAATTTAAAACTTTGGAATACATTATGTCCACCAAGACCTGAAAATAACGAGAAATATTAATATTATTAAATCATTATCAAATTATTTATTCTTTCACTTACACAATGCTACAAACATTTTCAAAACCAAAGCATTGATTAAATACAGTGACTGTGGCAAGAACAGGTTTAATTCCTGCCTGCATACAATTGGCCCCTAGAAAAAGTCTCCAGTGAGATAATTCTGGATTTTATAAACAACGGACTGTCTCTGACAGCATCTTATTAGTTAACAAAGACAAAAAACCACTTTCACAAGGATAATGTAATGTAAAATTGGTTTAACTTACATACAATTCTTACGTTCTATTTCTCACAAAAGTCAGCATTTTTAGAAGAAAAATCATGTTAGTTGTGGTAGACAAGTCTGTGGAAAATCAGAGGTTATATGTTTGATATTTCACTCAGAATCTGCATAATATGTTTAGTTTATGAAAGTGTTTTCAACATTGAAAACTTATGGGACAGATGAAGAAAGCGTGAAGCCAGCTGTAAATGTGCGGCCAGCTCATGATTCTCTCTCTGGTATTTATTTATTTTTTTATTTTATTTTATTTTATTTTATTTTTAGAAATCCCCCTTTTTTTTTGTCATTTTAAGTTGAACTAAAGTACTTTCTTTTTTGAACATGGTGATGAAAACACAGTAGGTAGTACACCCACAATACCATGTTTAGAGATTGCCTTTGCAGAACAGAATTGAGCATTTGGCAATACATATACACAAAAAAAAAGAGCAGAAATCTGTATCAAGACTAGACCTTCTTCACAAGGGGCCTCCTGCTGGAGGAATCCTGCATTAATAGTGCAGAAATGCCAGTACAATTACAAAGGGCATCTTGACTATTCATAATTTCAAGTACTTTATCTCATTAAAAACTATGCCAGGACAGATGCTGCTGTTGTTATTCAAGTCCAGGACTGAAAAAAAATATTGTATTATTCTATTAGGGCAATATTTTAATGAAAAATCTCAGCCTTTTTGATGTTTTGATTATCTCTTCATTCAATTTGCATCTTCATTGGCACTCCAAACATATCTGCTTCAGTTCTGTTCTCTGTTTTGTTGTTCTGTCTGCGTTTCATTGAATTGTTCCATATGAAAGGGTTGATTCAATCAAGCACATGAGATTTGCTTTTCATTACTTTAATGCAGCAATATCAATGACACAGTAATGCCTTTTCGGTAGGGGCGTATTCTGAACACCAGTTTATCTGATCAAGACAAATATTTTGCTGAGCATCACTATTTTCTTCAGTTCAGGTCTTGTTTAATACCACAGTATGTGCTAAATTCTCCTCTGTATTCTACAGGTACAAAGCTGTTTCAATCCAGATTGAGAAGCTATTTATACAATTGAAACAGTAGCATGAATTTTGCATAAAATATCCTGGAAGATATTACTTTAAAAAGTCACCCTGCAAATATTTGTATTGGAATGGTAATTTGTGTTATAGACTACCTTTGTTTGTCTCCTTGATTTGTTTAATATATAACCTAGGGAAGACCCAGAAAGGAAAGGGGAGTTTTGCCTGCATAGGCATGTATTTTTATATATAGACACAAATGGAGGATGAGGTGTTCTTAACTGCATTTCAGAATTAGTGAAAACAGCAGGAGTTTATTTCATTCATCAGGGGGTGGATGGGTGTTTATCTCTAGCCACTGAAGATTGTCTTCCCAGGTGCAGTTTCATTTGTTATCATACAAAAAAAAGGGAGGATTAATAATGATTTTCTGTGGGCGTTTCGCAGCCGCTTTCTCAAATTCTCTTTTAACAAGGAAAAGCTTATAAAGTACAACGTCAGCTCCATGAGCCATACCAAAAGGGGTGGTACTGGAGCTACCAGTGTGAAACTGAAGGTGATCCTTCAGTTCTGACTGTGGCTTAGCAGATACCGCCTGCACTCTGAGTCCACTCGCGGCGTCCATTCCCGGGATGGTCCTGGCAGTCGTCCACAAGGACCAGAGAGTGGATGGATGGAGAGAGTGGACCAGCTCCCAGCCACTCACAATTAAATGCCTGAACATGGCCTCAGGTGCTCTCCAAGTGGGACCCTTGAACTGGTCACTGAACAGGTTAGATTTAAGAAGAAATCTATGCAGCAGTGAGGGAGACATGTTGGAAAATTCTTTAAACTTTAGCACAAGAGTGTATGATCCCTGTACTCATGGTTAATGCTTAGTTTTGTGCTATACAGAGTACAAATATCAGGGATTACTGTGGCCTTGTGTTATCTCCCTGCATCTGTGACTAATTCCTGTGCCAGCTGATGCTTCCTTGTTTACTTATATCAGTGATTAATATGTACCAGCTGTTATCTTAGATTTGCGAACAGGGTTCTGTGTCAGAGCCGAGAATGATAAGAGAAGCACATCATGACCTGACCTTGTATTTGAGATACTCTCAAAGAGAAAAGATTCATCAGAAGGTCTGGAACAAAATCCAAATAATTCCATGGACAGCCACAGTGGGAGATCGTGCCTGTCCCAGGGTGATCGCAGCCAACCATGGGCATGTGGGGCTATAAGAGCTGAGCAAAGCAATAGCTTGAGGAGATTCTCCTTCCTGGCTGAACTGATGGAGTCACTGAGGGCATTTTTTGTGCTTTTTGGACATCTTATAATAAAATAAAACACATTTGTCTTCTTAGACATCTGAAATCCTGAAAATCCCGCATTTACAGTGTCACAGGTTTGTTACCCACATGAAATACACAATCAAGCTGTCTTTACATCTCTTTGCTGCTTCCATCTGCAGGGGCTTCTTTCTCTTATCATACAGATTGAAAATAAACTCCTTGGGCAGGGACTAGTGAGGGTAAAGTTGGGTATTTGTTCAGTTGATTGGTTTTTTTTAATTTGTTGTTGCCAATTTGATATTATGCTACACACTGCAGATTCAGATCACAGTAAGGGTAAAGGGGAAGTCGGCTAAAAGAGATGAAATTTGTAATTTACATTGTAACAGAGTTTCAATGTAATTTGGAGGGTCTTTTTATTAACCAGAAAATTAAAACACCATCTTCTCAACTGGCTGTTGTTGTTGTTGTAGTATTTTTTTAGGGCTTTCTTAGTAGAAATTGGAAAGAAGGTGATGCTGCAGAACAGCTGTCTGCAGTCTAAACACACCCACCACTCAAGGTGTTGAATGCAGAAAGCTGATTTGTAAATCGTGCAGAAATGCACCAGCTGTCAAATGTACTTGAAGTCCTCACTGCCCGGCATGCTTCAGTCTGGAAAAGAAAGGACAGAGTAAAGAAAAGAATGCAGCAAGGTTCCCTACAGCCCTCAATGGCACAGAGATTTGTTGTTCTCTGCCCCTCCAAAAGAGGATTTGAAGAGGTGGCAGATGAAAAACACTTCCCAAAGCGCTCCTTCAACATTTTATGATTAACCTGTGGAATATCTTCTGCTGCTAGTTGTCAATGCACTTTTCTGCAGCCAGATCTGTGGGAGGAAAATCCATTGACTGTTGTTACCTACAGTGACTTCTCTGCAGGCTCAGAGAGTTCACTGGAGCCTGGCAGGGAGGAGATCATCACGTGTCCTTAGCTTGCCTTGCTCTGGTATCTTCTCCCATAGGCTCTCACTTTTGGGGAGTGGAAACTGCAGATGGGGCTCACTTGGTTTAACTCAGAACAGAAATCTTTTGTGTTTTCTCCTCTTCCCTGCCAGTTTCAGAAACATTTGCATGATTTTTCTTAGAATCAATGTCTGTTTTGAGCTGCTGAAGTTATACGACAGTCATATAATGAAATCCTTCCACCCCATCCTCCTTCCCCTCTCCAAAAAAACTCCCAAAACCATGAAGTACATCTGCAGTACCAATCTGTTTCTGGAAAGCACTGGTGTAGCAGACATGTCCTTGAGGGAAGCCCTTCATCTTCCTCACCTTCTGCAAAACTCATTCTGTTCTGCAGGTATCATGTGCAAAGTAATTGATGATTAAATTGATGAGTAAATGCCAGCCAGTTTTCCTTTACACCAAACAAAGGGGTTTATTTTGCAAACAACAGACAGACCAATATTCTGAGAAAGCTGAGTATGTTTTATGTTTCCTTTAGAGACCTTTTGCGACACATTGATAGAGTTACTTAAACTACGACACAAACAGGAACCAAAAGCCATGTTGCTGAAGGCTACCCTCTGATTTTTTAAGCTGCTCAGATGGGACTGAATGCATGAGGCTGGTGGATCAGAGAAGGAAGACATGTCAATGTCTTTGAAAGAGTTTCACAAAAGTCATCACAGCTGATAAGAATGACATTTAAACTTTTCAGTGACAGCTTTCTCTGTGAAAAATGAATGAAACAGTATAATTTGGAAATGTGGTTAGAGATTAAGGCTTCCATTTTGGGCAGTGCTTGAGTGTGAATAATATTGTTACTACTGAATTATGGTTAGTCCATTGGATTAGAATCTGGCAGACATGGGAGTTTCCAAAGTTATCAACAGATATTAAGCACAGATCAAGGAAACTTGGGTTCCGTTTTAATAAGAAAGACACTTCAGCCAACTTTCATGCATCATGAGGATTTCAGGACCTCCAGCTCAGGCTTGTTATTTTCTGGTGTAAAGCTAATTCTGTGCAGCCTGGGGCCTGCACTGTTCCACAGCCACCGTAGGGTGCCATGAAACCACCTCTGCTTACAAGCACCCATCTCTCAGCTCCCCTCAGGGGAGAAACAGCACGAACCAAAGCCACTCACGGCATCAGGCGCACACATTTATACGCAGATATACACATTATGCACATAGACACCCCAAAGATAATGTATATTTATATATTGGCACCTGCACTCTGTGCTGAACAGCTGTACCACAGTGGGCAGCAGCCCTGGCTGTCTGCATTTGCTCTTAGTTCTGCTTTTAAGTCCATGAGCTTTCTTTGCTACCTAACGAGGCAATTTCTGCTCACTAACAATGCATCTCTTTCCATTGGTAGCTGAGGGAAGCCTGAAGTTTGTTCCTATTTGCTGCCTTCCTGCTGCCCAGGGCCTGTTTCTTCCTGTGCTTCCTATCTTTCTCCTTGTCTTCCACTTGGAATTTTTACAGGATTATTTTTCCTCTTGGCTAGGGTGTACCACTGTGGGAGGCTGAGCGGCAAACCTGTGCTTCACAGCAAACTTGTTCCTCAGTTTGCTTCACTTCACTGCATCTTCCAGAACACCTGGCACAGTAACATCTGGCTGAACAGGCTCCTCAAAAAAAACCACAACCCTTTCAAGAGCCTGAGGTCATCCTAGCCAAAACAGAAGCTAAAATCATATTTGGAAATTAGGAATTACTCAATTCTGCAGTCCTGCTAGCAGGTAGTTGTAAAAGATCTTTTTCCCCTCTCTCTGTGTTTGCACACTTGTTTAACAAGGTCTTTCTTCTAAGAATGTTAACCACAAAGTTCCAAAGGAATAACATTGTTGGGTTTTTGTTCCCTAACAATTAAAAACAAAAGAGAACAAGTAAAATCCTAGAAATGTCTCATGTAAAATGCAAATAAAATTAAACTTAAGAGAGTTCTGCCAAAAATCCTAGGAAAAAACCCCACATACTCTATTAAAAAAACCCAATAATTATTCTACAAAGAAATCCCAGGATATTCCAGGAGAGAACATGAGTACAACACTGCTGCACAGAATTATATGCTTTCAAGCTTCCTACACTTCCTGGACAATATCGTTCTTTGAACTAACAGCTGATTCACAGATGTTAAAAATACATAGATATAAATAAAAAAAGAAAGAAGCCCCCCAAACTACAAACCACTTTTATTTCAGCTGAGAACCTCGGAAGAGCATGTGTATAGCTTTACGATAGAGGGTCTGAGTGTCTTTCTGGGTCTCAATTCAGAATTAGCAAAGATGAACTTCAAAATGCATTTGTTAACAAGAGAGGCAGTGCTCTAACTAATTTAAGCTGCTAAGCTCACAGTAGTACACGTGTAACTTATAAAAATTGAGAATTTTTTAGCTGAAATGCAAGCTGCTTGAGGTTAATAAGCCTGTCTCCACAAATGGAAAATGATTTTATAGCACTCTGATTGTGTTTATTTACTGCAGAAAGACAAAAGAGACCTTTGTCACTGAGACCTCCATCCATTAAAATTCTACATAAGCCCTCTGAAAAACATTCAGGAGAAATTCAATAGGAAGTGTTTGTCTTCTTCAAAAATAAAGCTTCTCTGTTTAAATATAAGAGTATTAAAAAAAGAAACAAACCAACGCTTACAATTCTGTTTCTGGGGCTGAACATTTGGTCACATATTCCTTGAAACAGGTGTTAAATTTTCATCATAAATAGTTGTCCTACACAATTTTCACACTGCATAAAGGTAGTGTGAGGAGAAGCATCAGGTCTCTGCTCTGTAGAATATTCCTCCCCTTGTTTGTTTGCAAGAGCCTGTCCAGTGCTGCTCGTCATTGTTGACTGATATATATTCTTACAAGAGAGAGTTTTAGCAAGCAAAGCTCATAATTGTTCAGAAAAATTTACCTGTGCCCCATAGCTTTTGAGTTTGAGGATAGTAATTTGAAAGGTGTGGAATTATGTCAAGAACCTTGTTTCACTTCCATTAATGACAACTTTATTTCAACTGGTGTGTTTATTTGCCTTTTTCTACTGGTAGTTTTTAATGTTGTTCAGGCAGCAGTCTCCAAGCACAGAGCTGTTGTGCTACTCCTTCCACAGTAAAAAATTTACCACCATCTTTTTTTCCTGTTGTTTTGGTCTGTATGACCAAAATGAAATATAGATTAAACCACGAAGAGGTCAGAGGTAGCAAAGGCCTGTCTTTCAGTTTCAACTTCTTAGCTTATTAAATTTTATACCAAATCAGGAAAACAAGTGTTGCAGTATGTAGAGATTTCTCACCTGGTCTTCAGTTCCTTAATTCTGTCAAAGTGGAATAGTTATAGCCTATGTATTTGGTATTCACCTGGACTTAGTCTGTGCACAGTTGCTGAAGAGAGGGGTTAACAATTTCAGCTGCATAAAGCTCTTCTGGCAACCCTCACCCTGCAACAGAGAAAGACTTGCAATCAGCTGCTGGTGAATAGAACGAATCCCAGTTAATAGAATGAAAATATACAAGTGAATAAAAAAAAACCCTACAATGTGGTGAATAAAATGCATCACCAAATAAAATATGATGAATAGAATAAAATTTCAGTATTCCCTTTTTTTTAATTGGAACAACAACAAATTTTTTTAGCTTTGTTGTGATACCCACTCTTCCTTTTTGTATTTAGAAGTTTTGCTTGAAAGTGGTGAAGCTGGAGCTGACAATGGTCACATTTCTCATATTTATGTGTGTTTTGTGTCTTTCTATCTTTTAGTGAAGGTAAATACAACTAATGCCCTTCCCATGTGCTGGTAGATGTGTTCAGGAAGCCCCTCAGGATGGTAAGCTAAGGAAGGGACAAAACCAGCCCACGTCCAGCTGGATCCTAAACATGGTGATGTCTAAAATGGGTATAAAACTCCTAAGCCAAGATGTTGAGCATCGTCATTACCCTGAGTTGCATTTACGACTTCGGCCTTTCAGGAGGTTGACCTAGGACCTCTCCTTCTGTCTCTTTGCTCTTGTTTCCATTAGGGAAAACTACAGTACCTCTGGCACTGCCACTTTTTTAAATTTGGAATATTCAAAGCAGTATTTTGAGGTGAAAAATAGAAACTCATGGGGCATTTCAATTTGGGCAACATTTTGAGCAGAGGCAACATCCAACCTTCCACCCTGCAAACTCTCTGTGCTCTGACAGCTCTCCTCAACCATAAAGCCCCAGTGCAGCTCTAAATCTTCACTATCCAAGACTAAACAACTCCAGTTAGTGAATTCTGCCCCAAATACCAAGCTGGACTCAACATCTTCCACAAGAGACAACGTAGAACATTAAAAGAATATAATGTAGAATATTGAAACTGCCATTTATTTAGTGTAGGAGATCAATTAAACAGGGTAACCTGTAGACAGAGACACTGTGATGACCTATGGCCTGTTTAATGAAAAATCTTTTTTGTGCAATTAGCAGTATTTTTGAAAAGCTCTTGTGCAAGCAAGGTAAATCAGTTCGACACTGCCACATTCCCTGATCTTGGGGTAAATAAAGTATTTTCTTTTCCTTGTTAGGGAATTACCAGAAAAGAAAATGGAGACTTGGAGTTTCTATTTGTAATTATTTCTTGCATTACTTGGCTGTGAAATCACAGGCATGAGGTCACTCTAATTATGTTACTCTGTCAAGGAATGACAGAATAAAATCCCTGTGGATTTTTTTTTAGTATTTATGCACGACTGGTTTGGTAGGTGAACTAAAAGCTCCTTTTTTGTTCAAACATACAACTTCTTCTGTCTGAAAAATAAAAAGTAAAATAAATCACAGACTAAAACTTAGAAATAGAGTTTAATTCTTCCTTGAGCTGGCAGCTTGTTGTTTTCCAGGAACAGCACAATGACACTGTCTCTTTGTGTAAATGTCTTTTGAAGCAAAGTTTGCATTTCTTTTGCAGATGTATTATTTGCTGGAAAACATTTCTCTCACTCGAACAAAATATAAAGGAGAGTCCTTTATATTACTGTGTGAATTGTAGTTCATGAAGAGATGGAGGTAATGAATTTAAACTGGGAGACGGCAGGTTTAGATTAGAAACCAGGAAGAAATTCTTCCCTTTGAGGGTGGTGAGGCCCTGGCAAAGGCTGCCCAGAGAAGCTGTGGCTGCCCCATCCCTTTTAAATGTTCAAGGCCAGGCTGGATGGAGCTTGAAGCAACCTGGTCTGGTGGAAGGTGTCTGGGCCCCTGTTTTTATCTGGTTTTAAGCTGCTGGTGGCTGCCAGCCTGTTTGACTGTGTGTTCATGCAGTGAACTCAAAGCATGGGTATCTCATGTTGAGGGTTCAGGTGGGATATTTCAGAGGGCAGTTAAAAAAGCTGGGATATTCTAATAGATGAATTTTTTGCCTTGTTTGTGGGAGAAGTGGTAAAGAAACCAAGAAATATTAACTTCTCTTTCCTCAATCCAACATCGGACATTTCAATGAGAAAAAAAAGGGTGCCTTTTGTAGAAACCTTATGAAGAGATCAAAATGCAGCATGAGGTGCATAGTAGAGGTGCATATTCCCTGAGTGTGGGACAAGATTATAGAAGAAATGGAATCGCCTCTCTGTATAAACCTAACTGAATGTGTGATATGTTTTGCTGTCACAATTTTTTGCTTCCAGATAACCACACGTATTTTTGAAAATGAAGCTCAATGTGCACAGGGTTTATTTCCTAAAACTGTGATCTGTGTGTCAAGGCAGGGCCCTCTGGTCCCAGCTCTGTTCTCTGCCACAGTGTCTTCATCTACAGGCACCAACAGTTCAGTCCACACAGAACTATTTAGTATCATTATAAAGCAAGTAATAATTAAAGCAAATCGAGTTCATAGTTACCTGACTGCTTGACAGCTGCTGTCTCAGATAAAAAAGCTGAAACAGGTCAGGTCAAGACAAGGCCAGAGGTGTCCTGAGACACTGCTTGCCAGAATTCGTGTTTACTGAGCTGCATTTTTGCATCCAGTTTTGCATGCACAACCAGAGAGTGGAAATAGCTTTATCTGGTCAGAAAGGCAAATCTTTTATGAGTCCTGGGTCAGAACAAAGGAGAACAGAATTTTGTGAGACACCTCTCTCATCAGTTTACTTTGATCTGCCTCTTTTTTTCCTTTTTTGGTTGTTTGTTTGTTTTGAAGAGGATAAAATAATGTTCTCCACATCTACGATAAATGTCAATTCACATTACATTAATTAGTTCACTTGCCTACTGTGAAGTTTAGTGAAGTTACAGGGAAATATTGCATGATAACACTTGTTTATTTCTAAATACAGCTCTGAAGACTAAAGAAAGATTATGAATGAGAAACTCCTTTCAAACTGTGGAAATATCTGCTACTGCAAATTTAACCTGCCCAACCTCTCACAATTAGCCTTTTTAATTTCTAATGACCTAAATTCATTTAAGCTGCTCCTTACTGATAAGTTATGTCTTACTATTACTGGCATTTCAGTGACATCAGCTGAGAGTAAGTTAGACACTTTGTTGTCTTCCTTGAAATTGTGGAAGCTTTTGTTCACACCTCCATTCTCAGGATTTTCCCAGGAGTCTTTAGTTATATCTGAACATTGATGAGAAAGGAAGTAGTGGCCTCTTAATATGCAGAATTCCTAGAGATTATAGACAACTAGCCATTTGCTCCCTCGTTTTTTGGGGGGTTTTGGAGATAAATTGCCAAAGTAACAGGTTTGTTCAGCCTTTTCTGTGTTATGTTAATGCTCTGCTTACTCCACAGAGTCACAGCATCACAGTGTAACTCAGATCTGAGGGATCTTTCAGCCGTCTCCTTTCAAGCGGAAATCCTGAACCATCTTTTTACTTTTCACTGTTGACAATAGCTATTTTGAGTTTGGTTTTAGTTTACTTTTTTTTTTTTGCCTTAAATGCTTTTTCAACATCTGAATTTAACAATCTTTCTTGTCCTTCTGTTCTTTCATTTTTTCCCTTGAATGCCATTCTAAACACTTCCTCATTCAGATCCCCATGAAAGACTTTTCCCTCAAACACCCTTTAAATCAAGTAGGAATTAAAAACCTGCAATAGTGGAAGTGGAAAAGAATGGATAAGTTTGGACAGACAAAAAGTATCCAGAGCTGAACACCCCACCCTGTTCCATACCTTGTACCATGACACTGGCAGTTCAAATTTCCTGATTCTGAAAAACAATTCCAGAATTTGAAGTTCTGGGCCCAAACAGGATTATGAAATCACATTAAAAGATGCAAAATAGCTACTTTTTCAAGAATGCTGTTTCTTTGTCAGCAGGCAGGACTTTCTTCATTTCTCCATCTACAAGTGTCCAGCCTGTTTTCTGAAGTCACTGCAGTCACCACATGGACTTGGTGCTGGACACCGATTCCAGGCATTTTTCTGACCAATACAGTCTGTGAGTTATCAGCTCAGGCTTTGCTTTACACCTTTTCTATAAAGAAGTTCCACTAAATTTTGGATTTATGATGCTTATGAGATTACCGATCATGAGGAATGCATTTCTTTATCACACGGTGTGAGAGCCACCACAAGGTAACAGAACGTAGTCTTCTCCTGCCCAGGAGCCACAACCAGCAGGAAACACTGGCAACTGTGCCCGTGAGGGCACGAGATGTTTGCAGTGGCTGCAATGAGGGGCACAAGGGATAACCCTCATTAAGCACTTGTCACAGCACCTGCTGTCTGAAACAATGCCGCTGTTTAACATCTCTGTTAAAAGGCTCTGACATTTTAATGCTATCCTGCATATCCATCTTCATACGTATTGCTTGCCTCTTTCCTTACGTCAAAATAGCAATTAATTTCCAGCCTGCCACTGACAACAATGCACCGAGTTTTATGAATACTCAAAAATGTTGAGTAATTAAGTTGAAGTGCTGGTGCTTGGCATTGATTTATGCCTACTTCATGTGCGACCTGCCATTTTCTCATTAAAAAGTGAGACTTACTGCTTACTTGCCATTTTTTCTTTGATTATTGGTATGCTAGTTTGCATAAATTGGTTTGTCATATATATGTCACACTGGGATTCCAAATACGGAGTTCATTTCCATCTGAATTGGGAAGAGCAGGAGGAGGACATTTAAGGAAGAAAAAAGAAAACACAGTTGTCAGGTCACTGGTAAAGAACCTGACAACTGTGTATAAAGCAGCTTCATTTTCCAGGTTCAAAGGTCCTTTTGATATGCTTTCCAGACTTGAAGTGCCTTAGGTGGGTGATATAATTAACATCAGTCAAAGGTATTTTTCTATCTTCTTCCATACCTTCCCCATAAGAGAAGAAAGTTTGTCTTGATATGGACAAAAATTTCCTCTCCCTCTGGTTCTTGGCCATAAAGAAGACACATGAAAGTTGGTATATTAGAAGTCCTGGTGTATTAAAAAAAAAAAAAAAAACCAAAAAAAACTGTATTTCTTTTTCTTCCTCTCTAATCTTCTTAGTAGCCTTTTACTGAAAGATTTCTAGTTAGGAAAGTTCAACAAACATAAACATACTGTATGCCCTCAATGACAGACACCACTTGAATTCAGTCTCTCTGCTGCCACTGAGAAAATCCTCCTTTTAAATCACGTTCCTTAGCTGTCCTTTTCTAGGGAAGCAAAGAAAGCACTCTCATTTTCAATGATTTTAAAAACTCACCTGATAAAATGCTGTGCTAGAGCTCAGCTCCTGTGCCGTGGAGAGTTTAATCATTGGTTTGAATTGAAGCAGCCTACAAACACCTCTGGAGGCAGGAGAAGCATTATTAGGAAGACATCTATCATAGAAGAGATATAAAAAACCATTAGGCACATCTCTACATGTTTAATATAAAGAAAAGCAGTTTCTGAGCATTGAAAGTGTGTGAACTTCCTCCTCAACCGTGATTGTATAACAGCTCTGTGTGGCTCTGCCTTCTCAACTGCAAGCACTGCTTAGCCCTATTTTCAGTGACATGTTGAGAAATCAATTGAAAACTTACCTGGAGTTTTGTTTAGGGATTGAAAACTACAGCTGGGTCTAGAAGTAAAGGATGGAAGTTTTTTACTGAAAAACAGGATTTATGTTTTTTCACAATTGCTATTGTCACTTGAGGATTTATCTGGAGAATTATTGAGACAAACCACCATGCTCACTCGCAGCTGACCTCAATGAGATATCAAAAGCTGAATGTCCTTCTTTGTTTGAGGAGCACAAGGCACAACAGACAAAAACCTAAGCAAGGGCATGTGTTTCCTGGATTTGAGGAATGTCTCCAATCTGGTTTCTACACAAGCCTACCAATGGTTCTTCCACAAATACCATTTGATGGCTTGTTATTTAATTCCTTTCCAGTTTATTACACAAAGAGGATTTAATGGAAAGTTACACATTGTGGTGCTTGGAGCTAACAGCAAGGGTCATTTGGTGGGAGTTTGGTCAGCGCACTCAGCAGGAGCTATAGAGGCGGTGTCTCTTAAAGGGTTTTCAATGCCTTCAACACCTTGAGGGAATCTGTGCTGAGTCACAGTGAGGTTTGTGCTGTTGAGAAAAACTCAATGCCTCAGTCCTGAGAGTGTGTGAAATAATTTCATTTTTATAACACAATAGACTGAAACTGACAGAGATGCTGACTTCGCTCCACAAACCAAGGCTTTTTCCGATGTTCTGCTGAGAGGTTGGATGGTGTCAGAATGCTATGACCAGTTCAAGCTTTGACTGATCCAGTATTGGGTCAGTTATCCCAATAATCGCCAGGCAGTTTTGGCTCTGTGTGGTGGGTTAAAGAGATCTGCACCCGTGTCTCTTCCAGAACACTCCCTGGCAAAGTAGTGTAGGTGTGGAAACAAAGTACAGGGAATAAAAATATATACTATGAATTAAATTTAAAATGTGTGAACAAGATGGAGCATGATTTATTTCTTAACCATTTTCTACATAAGAAGCAGAAGTCAGAAAACACCCATGTTGGAAGAAATCATATGGGAACCTTATTCAGGACTGTGCTTTTATTATGGTCTTGAAGTGCTAGTGACAAGAATTAGTGTCAGAGTAGAACAGAAATGTGGACCCTGCCAGGCATGTACAGTTATTTGCTGATGTACATCACATTTTTAGAGAAGCAGGATGCCTCCAACACAGGATAGCATTTCAGCATGGATATTCCTGAGTGTGGCTGGGGCATCCTTCTTCGCTGTGCTGCTCCCCTCTGTAAGATCCACCAGCTCGTGAGTCTCTGTGTGACTGTGCCGTGTGGCTAATGCTGTTTTAAATGCAGATTCTGGCATTTAATACAATTAAGTGAGAGTCTCATAACACAAACAATTTGCAACAAGATCATCCCTAGGGCTCAAAACCTTGAAGTAATTGAATGAAATAGCAAACTGCAGACAATAATGAATGTGCACAGAAGTTTGACAAGGAGGCAGCCAGATGCAAATAAAATTGAGCAGAGAAGCCCATTGCTAACAAAACATCACAAGCTGGACTGAAGCTGCCTGCCTCTGGGGATCTGTTGGGATGCCAATGTGTAAATTAATATGGTGCAGAGAGAGAAAAAAGAATAGGAACAGCAATTAATGGAATACAACAAATGCTTGGTGTCTGGGTTTCGATCAACTTGAAAGGCAATTGCTTATTCCTGAGTATGTGAAATTGCCTACAGCATGGCGTGGGTGTGTTCCCAAAAGCACACTGCTCCTCTGAATAAGGCTGTCCAGGAAGGACTGGGTCATTGATAGCTTTTATCTCATGCAAATATACATTTGGTCCCATTGCTGTGGACTTTCTCATTCCTCACACTAGCCTGCTGGATGCAGGACATCTCTTGGGTAAGTGCTCAAACTAGAAGTTCCCTACAACCTGTTTTCTTCTCCAGGGCTTTTACTTGGTTGCAAAATCTGCCACCTTTTTTTTGGCTTGTGTGTGCCCTTTGGCTGAAAATCTCCTGTGTGCCCTACTGCTACCATGTAAGATCTCTTTGCACTGTAGGAAAAACAATTTTTAACTCTCTTTGATTTGCACACGGCTGTGTCAC
>VZRS01006533.1:2878-16241 GCA_013398055.1 Ifrita kowaldi
CTCCCCTTTTTTCATGTTGTCTCCCTGATATCCACAATCCTTCTGGAAGAAGATTTTTGGACACACCAAGGCCTTGACAACAGATCCTCGCTCAGCACGAGGTTGATCTGTGCCACTTTATGGCTGGACCCGACCCTAAAGCTCTTTTCCCACCTAAATAATCCTCTGATGGGCCCTGCTCAGTTTATGGTGTTGTGAACCACCCCTCCAGCCTTTGGGAAGAGCTTTCAGAGTGATTTCTCTGCTCACCTGCAGCGTCATCATCATTGTGGTCTCATCTAATTACACTTTTATTTTTCTTACCTTCCCTTGGCTCACCTGCATTGCAAAATCTGCGCTGAAATGAAGGCCGGGCCTTGCCAAGCCTGCAGGAGCTCCCGTGCTCAGCCCCTCCAACGTCACCAGGCTGCCACGTGCCCTGAGTCAAATCCAATAAATCTCTTGAAAAACTGCAGCAGCAGAGCTGGACTGGAGGCCAGGGCTCCAGGGAGCAGCACTGATTCCCACAGGGTGGGTTTCTGGCTATCCCACCTTGCCACGGATGTAAAACCGTGAGGAAATCTCCAAATCTCTGGAATTCATCCCCGTCTCTGTGGCAAAGCTGGGCCCGAGCACCCAGCTGGGCTCAGGATGGGCACTCCCTGCTTGACTTTGGGGAGAAAAGCTGGGGTTTAATTGCACAGATTCCCTGGAAATGATTTCCTGAGGTTTGTAACATCTCACATTGCCCATTATGGAAGATTTTTACTTGCACAGGTGGATGATACAGGGAAAATGGGAATCCCCATCAGTGCGAGTTTTGTAGAACTGGAAAAACTGTATCTACAGTAAGTGCTGTGCAAAAGTCCCATTTTAATGGGTTTTTTTAATATTTTTTTAGGATCTAGTGGATGAAACTGGGAGTTAGAGAGCTTCAGCTGCAGTGGAAGCTGCTCCTACAGGCCCTGCCCTCACCACAGCCTCTCCCTGTCTTGCCATAAAATACATTAAACAGAGAGATTTAGCAGGAACTGGGGATTTTTGCAAGCTACAATTCCACCTCTGGACACACTGCCTGCTATCCCAGACCTGGGGAACAGCAAGGCAGGATGCTGGAAGCATTCAAGGAATTCCTGGACGTGGCACTCAGTGCTCTGGGCTGGTGACAAGGTGGGGACTGGGCACAGCTTGGATCTGATGGTCAGGGAGGGCTTTTCCAGCCTTAATGATCCTGGAATTCCAAGGCAAGATCAGCAGAAGATTGTTCCCAGTGACTCCTGCACACTTAGGATGGTGATTTAATTTCCTTTTGGCTGCTTCAAAGAAACTCCCAGCCGTGAAATGCACAGGGCAAAAGTGAAAATGCAGCGTGGAGCTGCTCCTCGGGAGTTGGGCCCCAGGCTGGAGCCAGACCCCTTTTGTGAGCGGCGAAAGGGACTGGATTCAGCTCTCAAAATCAGGATTTCATGGTGATGCTTCAGGTTAGAAACATTTAACGTGTGGTTTTGCCTCTCTGTTGACAGAAGGATGTGACATCAGGGCTCTGAACACCCAGTTCTAGTGGGACAAAATCTCGTTTCTCTAAGTCTATTTCAGCTTAAAAAATCTGTAATAATGATGTCCAAGATTTATTTTTTTTTAATAAAAATACATGAGTTTGGAAATAATTATTGAAATTTCTGTGCAACAGCAGCATTTCTCCATCGCTTATTTTCAGGAACACTAAACTCCTAAAATAATCAGCAACAGCTGTGTCTGTGATCTATTATTATTTGTTATTATTCTGAAGGGTCGCTGGAGCGTTCGACTGCACCATCACAAAAATCCTGCACCCAGCAGTGGAACCTAGCCTTTTCCAGGGTGAAAACATCGCAGGAAATACGAAATAATGATGAATATTCCAGTCTGAAGGCATAAGGGGGAATTTGGGCAGAGCACTTGCTCACAGAGGGGACTGATAAGCTGAGCAGTGGCTTGATTACAGCCTGTAATTAGCCAGAGGCAAAGCAGATCTCTGAGGGGGCAGCCAGGCTGAAGCACAGTGCGTGGATTCTCCATCACCTGCAGATTTTGGGTGTAACACAGGACCATTTCTGTCCACACCAAAGCATTTGCACTGAAACGCTCCTCATTTACCCTCGGTGAGCATCAGAAATGTGTTTTACACCCTGCCAGAGGAGAGATTGGATGTCACCGTGTCACTGGGATGCCTCTCTCAGGCCAGCAGTGCTGCTGGGGATGTCTGACCCCCTCCTCCTCCTCGTCCTCCTCACACTCAGAGCTGCTTTCCCTGGGACAGGACAGGACTCTGGCCTGAGGCACAAACACCTCGATGTTCACACCACCCATAAATTGGCTTTCTGCAGGTAATGACTGCAACCTTTCCACTTTAAACCTTCGAGCGGGGTGGGTTAAATGTAGATGAAATGTGTAGGACAGATGCTGAAAACCGGAGCAGCGTTCCCTGTGCCAACAGCGTGGGCTGCACCTTGACTCAAATTAGGCTAAAGTGGCACGAGCAGAAAACAGGAGAGCAGGGAAAATGTCAGACGTGTCAGGGGAGCAGGAAAATCAGCTGGGACTTCCCAAAAGCGCAGGCAGCAAATGAATTCCAAGTGCAGGTAACGAATGGGGAGTAACTGCGTGCCGGGTGTGAGAGCCTCGCACCGGAGCTGTGACAGGGAGCGAGGGGCTCCCTCAGTGACAGAGCTGCTGCTGCTGCCCTCAGCTGCACCTGAAATCTGCTCCCGGGCCTCATTAAAACCTGGGGCTGCACCACAGAGAGCTTTAGCCCCGGGAAGCTGAAGCTGTTCTGGTGACAGCAGTGATGGAACCTCTGAGTCTGTCCGAGCTGTTGTTGTGTACCTCGTGAGTGATGTGGTTTGCACACCCCAGTTAATCAAACTTTATCTAGTCCAGATGTTTTTGTGCAGTTGTGGTGCTAAATATCCAGGTTTAAATTCAGGGTTTGATGTTTTGCTGGAGATGTCTCACTCCAGGCCATGACAAGAATGCAGCCAACGAGACAGGGGACACTGAAATGTTAAACTGGAGACTGAAATGTAAAATTGGATGCTGAAATGCAAAATTTCCTGCCCTGGGGCATTGTATGGCCCCAAGATCTCTCATGAGATGACCTTTGTGGGTCTCCAGTGCAAGCAGACCCCGTGGTCAGTGTCCAGTTTGGGTTCCTGTGGCTCGCCCACGCCAGGGACCAGCTGGGCCGCAGCTCCCGGTGGCCTCAGGGGCTTGGACTCGCCCAGGCCCAGTCCCAGCACGGCCACGTGCCAGGACAGCCTCAGGGATGAGCCCATCAACCCCTCAGAGGCTGCCAGCCCACGGCTGGAGGCACAGCCTGAGCACAAACCATTCCCAAATCATTTCCAGACCAAACCAAATCAGTTCCATTCCCAGATGCCGGTGACCAAACCCTCTGCTGCCAAGTCCTGGGCCTGCTTTCCCCGTGCTGGGGGATGGGAGATGGGGAATATTTGGGATATTTCCAAACAGGTATCTGGATATCTATTATTTTATTGTTTATTATTTTAATTATTTTAATTATTTTAATTATTTTATTATTTTAATTATTATTGTATTATTTATTATGTTATACTCTGGGTATTTATTCTCAGAAGCTCTCCTGAGCAGATCAGGTTCTCAATCTCCACTGTCAATTCTTTGCTCCATTCTGCATTTTTCCCCCCTCAAACCAATTTCTTCCTGCACCTCCTTGAAGAAGTTGGCTCCGAATCCCACGGGGATCACGAAGCATCACACCTGCAGAACGGTTTTCTCACATTCCTGCATAATTTAATTGCTCAGTTTAACTGCAGCTGGGCCTGAGCTGGAGAAGAGTCAGCACCATCTTGGTGGGTGTGGGAATAAATTTATTTCCAGATAATTTCTTTCCAGACCCACGGAGCACCTTCCATGGGCGCTGCGTGCAGTTTTCCTGAGATCCAGGAAAAATGCTGGAAAAATAATGAATGCTGGGGAGGAGGATCGATCTCCGGGTTACTTTTTTGTGTCCCTACACGGAGCAGGAGCAGCGAGATAAATTCCCTTGGGGTCCAATCCTGCCCTCCTGGCCACGTGAGGAGCCTCCCTGCCTTCAGTGGAACTCCCACCACGAGAGCAGCTCCGAGGTGGTCCAAGGGCCGTGGTGGGGATCCCTGCTGCTCTCCAGCTTTCCAGGAGGGATCGCTGAGAGCCTGGTGCTGACAGGAGTCCCCTGCTCCGAGGTTTCAGCACCACCACACCCTCAGCAGGCTGGAAAGTGAGGCTGGGTCAGCTTTAGGGCTGAACGGTTTAAGGGCAGAAGGATGTGTTTGCTTGAAAGCATGGATTTGTGACACTTTTCCGTGCCTTATTTATACCTCCCCGGCTGGGGGAGATTTTTTAGAGAATTTGCCAGAAGTCCAAGAGACGAACGGGACCTTCAGCACTCTGTGCTTTCAGACAGTTGTTTATTAAGTCTTACCAGAGAAATAGTCACCGACGTGACACAGACACAGCACAAAGCAGAGAATGCAAGAGAAAGCCAAATTATCAAGATTACACAGCCCTTTTAAAGGTAAATCACCCAATGAAAACTTAAAACTTTTGACTTTTCCACCAGTGTTCAATAAATCACTTTGTCATGTACACAGGGACTGCAGAATTCTTTATCCAATCACCCCAAACTACTTCTACTGCACAATATGGAGTAATAGAAGAAGAAGAAGGTGGCCTGGAGAACAACAACAATCCTCCATTTTGAAGTTTTTTGCTTTTATCTATTTACTACATTAACAAACCCAAAGCCTCTAAATTTTTCACCCTGTGACAATCTTACATAATATTCTATTATCTAGTTCACGCCAGTGTAGATTCCACTTCTTCCCAGAGGGCAGGCAATTTTCTCCATGGACGAAGGTCAAAGACAGTGTTGTCCAGGGGGGTAGAACCCTTCAAAACAGGCAGAGAAATATTCTCTGCACTCTGGATTCCCACAGATTTGCAGTAATGGAGCAGAGCTGCAGAAATAGAAACCAATAAAACACATTTTTATGTTTGCATGTAAAGTGAAGGAATGTCCCTGTGTGTCAGCCTGTCTGGAAGGGTGGCCAAAGTCTCTGAGCCCAATTTCTGGGCTGGCAGGCCCTGGGAGCTCCTGGAGATGGGTGTTTCCTGCTCTTGTTGAAAAGCTGCTGGTGGGTGTTGGTCAGAGCAGCCACATTGGGCAGCCCCTCTCTGCCTGCAGAGGCAACACCTGCTGCCTAATTCCTTAATTCCGAATTTCCCCCAGTCCTTGCACCAAAGCAGAGGACACCCTGCAGTGCTGTGGGCTCGGCCACACCTCACAGAGGGGTGTTTCGATTCATAAACTCAGCTTCAAACTTCTTCTCCTATGCTTGACTTCCTTGGGGTAACTCTGGAAGCGATGCCCTCGGTTATGTGCCTTTACTGATGTTTCACGTGAAGAAATCAGCCAGGCTCCAAACCCAGCCTGGCTCCAGGCACCTGCAGGACAGCAACACAGCTGGACACTTCAGCTCCTGGCAGGAGAGAACATTCACTGGCCTTGGCACTTCTGCAGCAGGAGGTGTCGGGTGTTGGGATGCTGGAGCATGTCCAGGGAAGGGAATGGCGCTGGGAAGGGGCTGGAGCCCCAGGAGCAGCTGAGGGAGCTGGGAAAGGGGCTCAGGCTGGAGCAAAGGAGGCTCAGGGGGGACCTTGTGGCTCTGCACAACTCCCTGACAGGAGGGGGCAGCCGGGGGGGTCGGGCTCTGCTCGCAGGGAACAGGGACAGGAGGAGAGGGAACGGCCTCAGGCTGGGCCAGGGCAGGCTCAGGGTGGACATCAGCAGGAATTTCCCCATGGAAAGGGTGCTCAGGGATTGGCAGGGGCTGCCCAGGGAGGTTTGGAGTCCCCATCCCTGGAGATGTCTAAGCAAAGCCTGGACGTGGCACTCAGTGCCATGGTCTGGGTGACAACGGGGTGTCCAGTCATGGGTTGGACTCGATGATCTCAAAGGTCTTTCCCAGCCCAGCTGATCCTGGGATTCTGGGATTCTGGGATTCTGTGGTTCTGTGTTCAGCATCACAGCCCTGGCACGGCCGTGTGTCCCCTCGGGAGCACCGGGCACAGCGTGTGCCCCGCAGACGGAGCTTTGGGCTCCTCAGGGTGGGGATCACCCAGCTGGCATCCTCAGGGAGAAACCTCTGGAATTCCTCCTGAGTGCCAGTCTCTGCCTGCTCCAGGTGCAGACCTGATGGTGACACACACAGGCCAGGGCTGCTCCTGGGCTCCCCACACTCACCAGGGCAAAGTCTGCCCTGGCAGCCCCGCAGCTCCCAGCCCCGGTTCTCCTGCCCGGTGTTTGCTCTCCATCCGTGCTCAGCCCTTTCAAGCCCTGTTATCTCGAGGTGAGGCCCTCCCACGGCACCCTCGTGCCTGAGCAGAGCTGCAGCGATCTGATAACAGATAAGGACCGAGCCAGCCCCATTCCCGGCCCAGCAGGCACAGCCGAGCCCAGCCTGCTTGCTCGCGGGTCGGGCCAGGCAAAGTAGGGCACTGTGATACCAGAACGGGCCCAGCCACTCCGTAGCTGCTGATACCGAGGTATTTATTTAGTGATAAATAAACTAATGGGCCTGATAGTCTGGAAGGACGTGCTAATACCTGTAAATTTCCATTTGTCAGCTTGCAGAGAGTCCCGGAATGGTTTGGGTTGAGAAGGGACCTTAAAGCTCAGCTCTGCCATGGACAGGGACATCTTCCACTATCCCAGGTTGCTTGGACACTTCTAGGGATGCTTTGCTGGTGCATCTCAATCTCCCCAGGTCCAAACCCTCCCTCTGCAGCAGATTTGTGGACCAAGAACTTCCCTCCCTCTCCCACTCTCAGTCCCATTTGAGCAGAAGCTGCTCAGGTGGCTTTTTGGGGGAAATTGATGCTGCAGCCCCCCCACGTTCTGTGCCTGCACAAATCCCCTCTCACCAGGCTCTCTGACCTCCTCTCTTGCAGCCCTGATGACGAAAAGTGATGTAGAGCTTTGGGTTTCAGGAAGGAAGCCAATAAATCACCCACCTGCTGCTGGGAGGGAGCCATAAAACGGGGATTGTCCTTCTGCAATTGTATCAAAAGTCCCACGAGACTTCATCATCGACTGATGAGAATTTCGACTTTCCTGAATGCGGCACAAATAAAACTATTTATTCCGAAGCATTAGAAGAAACAGGGGAGCAAAGATTAACGGAAGGCGTTTATTGATGAATGAGGGCAGTACCAGGATCAGCCAGGTCAGCACTCAGGAATGTGCATTTGCATAAGGCCCAGGGAGCTGCTGAGTCAGGGGAGGATGGGGCAATGCCTGGAGGCTTTACTGCCCAGGAACAGCTGTGTCTCATTTCCCCTGAAATTAATTCCTAACTGAATGAGATGAAACAGCCCTAACAGGGAAATCAGTGAGACTGGACTGGTTTGGGCATCTTCTCAAAGATGTCCTGTCCTGGAGCCATAATCCAGGCTCAGTCCTGCCCCTCTGCACACCAGGGTCGTGGGCTGGGATCTCCCAGGGATATCACAGTGCATCCCAGCTTTATCCCTGGGATCTCCCAGGGATATCCCAGTGTTTAGTTGTTCCATCCTGCTGGCCTGGATGCAGGGAAAAGGTGAATTTCCCAGCTTTGCCTGAGCAGCAGCACCTCAACCCTTGGGCTGTGAGCCCTCACAGGGCCACTCTGGGTGTGTTAAACCAACTTAGATTGGGCCTGAAGAGCGTTTGAGCCAACAGCGCCCTTGGGAATCGAAATGTAATAACTTTCTCTCAAAGAGCAGCCCCACACCGGCTGTGCTTCCTCCTCTGCCACTTCTCCCCAGGGACAGCCACCACCCTGCTGGATCCCTGCCTGGGTGTCAATCCACGCTGCATTTCCAGCACGGGGATCCTTCCCGGGCACACCTGGCGCCTTCCCCGCAGGGGTTTGTACAGGAAATTGGCCCCAAGAACAGCTCGTCCCGAGCCTATCTCAGGGTAATTCCCGTTCTGAACCTTCTCTCTGGTGTTCCCTGTCTGAGGAAGGCAAACCAGGGAGTCCTGATTGTTTTGGGCATCTTCCCGAAGTTATCCTGTCCTGGAGCCGTAATCCAGGCTCAGTCCTGCTTCTCTGCACACCAGGGTGTCTGCACAGCTCTGGATTTCGGATATTCCAGGATGTGGCAACAGCTGTGTGAGGAGAAAGTTCAGGAGAAGGATTTCTAAGAGCAGCAGTTCAATTCCATCAGCCAGGATCCTTCCTGGGCACTCCTGGCACCTTCCCTGCAGGGGTTTGTACAGGAAATTGGCCCCAAGAACAGCTCGTCCCGAGCCTAGAGGGGACAAATCTCAGGGCAATTCCCATTCTGAACCTTCTCTCTGGTGTTCCCTGACTGAGGAAGGTCTAAGGATTTGGAGTACACAGCCTTTCCGAGTCCCTGTGGGTTCTCTTGCTATGTCCTGAACCTTTCAGCAGTTCAGAGAAGAGCTGAGGTATCACACACAGGCTCAAAAACACCTCCCCCACCCCAAACCCTTCATATTTAACTCTTTGATTTATTACCAAGCCACTTGTGGGACTTCCAGGTTGGCTGTACCTGGATGGGGATGTCACAGGGGTGGATGGGGATGTCACAGGGGTGGATGGGGATATCACAGGGGTGGGTTTATCCTTTTTTTTGGTGTAGAGGGAGCCAAAATTTACTGCAGGAAGGGTGAGTAAAGAACGGGTGGGAAGCTCAGAATCGGGTTAAGTCCATATTTTTCCAGCAGTGGGAGAGACCCCGGCTCCCTGGTGCCTGCAGGGATGCAGTGGGAGGGGGCTGTGGGGCTGATGCTGCATCCCACAGGGCCCCAGAGCAGAGGGAGAGGGTCCCTGCTCTGTAGGAGCTGCCAGCGGAACTCTTGATGGAAAACTCCCTCTCTGGAGGATGAGATCCTTGGACTGAGGGTGCTGCTGTTCCCAAAAACCTCCTTCCCCCACACAGCACACCTCGTTTCCAGCAGGAATCCCAGGATAATCAGTCTGTGCACAGACGCAGAAGTGACTTTGCTCTCCCGCATCCCTCTCTCTCCAGGATCCCACTGGTTACTTCCCAAAGCCTGGGCTCACCACACAACACACATTTCATCCCTCTTCCTTGCTGAGTGAGCAGGAGAGGAAGGGATTTATCTGTGCCTCACACATGGGACCTCCCAGCCCAGCTCAGGGCGGGCAGACAGCATCTGCACCGCAGGAAAACAGGGATTGGATGGAGCCTGGGGATGGCACAAGTGGGATCAAATCCTCCTGGCTCAGCCAGAGCTGTGCAGAGCTCCTCAGCAAACCCCGGGCAATGGGACTGAGCTTAACCCGCCGTGGAAAAGGGGCATTCCTGGCATTTTCCATGGACCAGGAGCACATCCAGAGCCGCTCTCATCCCCGGGCACGCTGCCCTTTGTTTGGGGACTGGAACGGGATAAATCCTGCTGGTCCTGGGAGCCCGGGGTTCCTCAGGACTGACGGCACTTCTGAAGGGAAGGCTTAGGTGTGCAGGTGACTGGGGGAGGAAAAACTTTAACCCTGAAGTCGTTGGGAAGTTTGGGAAGTTCAGCAAGGTTGGAGTGAGCTGAGCTGGGATTTGCAGCCACGGCACTGAACCTGTTCTAGATTTGAGACTCCTCTGGGGCAGCTGAAGTGACCAAAGCTTCAAGGCACAGGTGCCCACCCTCAGTGATGATTTGGGGATCTTTGGAGTTGTTTTCAGTTTTCCTACATGGTGGTGGAAGAGAAGTGAGGGTTGAGCTTCAATGATATTTGTGGGTCCCTTCCAACCCTGATTTATATTTCTGTGATTCCATGATTGTGGTGGCTCACAGTGATTTGGAGAATCAGCCCAAGCAGGAAATTCTTTTGCCTTGGGTCTTTGCTAAAGATCTTTCTATTCCCTGCACTACATCTTAAAACCTGCCCTTGAAATGGAGGGGAACCACCCCACTGCTCCCTGCAAAGGGCTCCCATCCCTGTTCCAGGGCTGTTCCTGCCTTCCCCTGCAGCATCACACCGATCCTGCTCCTGGGCACTTGTACTGAGGATCAAAGGTGGGTGCAGGAAAGGTAAATCCAGGATGTGTAACCCAAATGCTAAAAAGCCAGGAGAGGTCTAGACTGGATATTGGGAAAAATTTCTTTACTGAAAGGGTGAAGGCAGTGGTAGAATCCCCATCCCTGGGGGGATTCAAGAGCTGTGTGGATGTGGCACTTGGGGACATGGTGGCAGTGCTGGGGGAGTGGTTGGACTCTGATCTCAGAGGGCTTTTCCAACCTTAATTCTGTGACCCTGTAGGCAACTCCCAGCCCTGCCCTGCCGGCTGCCCTGGCTGGGTGCTGGCGGGTGGGAATTGCCGAGTGCAGCTGAGGCAGCGGGTGGGGAGTGGCCCAGGCCTGTCAGGGCTGTCTATATTTAGGTCCCCGCAGGTTGGGACAGGAGGTCTCCATCGTGCTCTCCCCGTCCACAGGAGCTTGCCTGGCAGCGGAGTCCATCGAGCCTGGGCTCATTTTATAGCTCCATTAAAGCCCTGCAGCTCTGCGAGCTCGGTGCACCCTCACGAGGCACCGCGGGTGATTTCCAGCCTCTGCTCGTCCATGTGCTGTCCCTGGGCCTGGGGCAGGGGCAAACTGCCCCTTCTGCTCTGGGTGCCATCCCCAGGCTGCAGCTGGGAGCTGAGCTCAGCTCAGTGCTCGGTCTGGGCCAGCACCACGTTGCTGGTCCTGCCCAGGGCCACAGTGAGGCCCCAGAGGCGATGGGCAGTGGTGCCATGGAAAGGGATCTCTTGAGGAAAAGTCAGCATCTGTACTCTCCCTTGTGCAGCTGAAGTAAAATCAACTTGGCAAGAGCCATGGGATAAATTAGACGTTAGAATAGAATCCAGATCTTCAAGTTAAAGCAAGTCAGGATGTTTTTATTTTACAATTTTTATGTGCACACATTGAAGCCTGCTGCTTTAGTTCAATCTAAGTTTTCAGCAGAAACATCATAATTTGAACTCTTTTTTAATGAAAGGAAGTTTCTCACCTATTGAACAGTATTCCAAGTATAGATAAAGAAAGAGAGGAACACACCTAACTTCAGAGAAGGAAAAATCTATTTCATGTTCCCATACAGAAAGAGGCAAAACTAAGTTTCTACATTCCCTGGGGCAGGGGACATTCCCTGGACAGGCACTTTCACCATCACGGGGAGTCACAGAACATCCTGAGCTGGAAGGGACCCCAAGGATCGTCCAGTCCAGCCCCTGGCCCTGCCCAGACACCCCAAATCCCACCCTGGGCATCCCTGGCAGCGCTGCCCAAACGCTCCTGGAGCTCTGGCAGCCTCGGGGCCGTGCCCATTCCCTGGGGAGCCTGGGCAGTGCCCAGCACCCTCTGGGGGAAGAACCTTTCCCTCATCTCCAGCCCGAGCCTGCCCTNCCAGCCCAGCCCAGCCCTGCCCAACCCACCTCAGCCCAGCCCAGCCCAGCTCAGCCCAGAGCAGTTGTTTCCACTCTCACACTGCCCAAACCATTCACCTTTCTGCGGTCCTGCCTTCTCCACCTCTTCCTCCTCTGTTTATTTCTCACTCCCTCCTGTTTTCCTGGCAGTGTGAGAAAACCAACCTGAATATTCTTCTCTGGACCACAATGCTGACACTTCCCAAATCATGTCTTGAGTGTGGCGCTGCTGCCACCACTTCAACCTTTAATCACATTTCTCAGTTTTCCCAACCTTCGCTTCCAAATTAGGGACCACCAAGTCCCTCCAGGGGGGATGTGAGAAAACTGGAAAGCTCTGAATGCAGAAAAACAGTTTGGCAGCCAAAGGCCCAGGTTGAAAGGAATTTCTGATTGACAACTTCCCCATTGCACATGATATGCACAAGGCTGAAGTTCAAATCAGAAGAATGGTTTTGCTTTCATCCCTGAATTGCACAATAATGAAATCTTCCAGCTCTTTCTTGTCCCTTGGGCTGTTTCTGATGAAGCTGCACTAAAATCTCTCAGTCCGAGTCGGAACTGTGTGTTACAGGAACTGCAGAGAAATAAAGAGGATTCATTTGAGGCTCCTCACACCCAGCTACCCTCACTCAGCAAAGATTTGTAAATCCTAAACCACCGCTCACAGCTCTGCCCAGCTGAGCTGTTTCTTCTCCTCTCATGCTCCTCCCCAGGCAGATCAGAGCCCTGCAGGGCTGGATGGAAATTCAGCATTTTCCAGGGCAGGACTTCCAGGCTGTCAAAGTGAGTTGGAGGAGCATCAAGGCTGCAGACTCAACACGATGGAGGGAATGTGTGGGTTCCTGCACGAGCCCAGCTCAGTCACTGGCAGCGGGATCACGGTCACGTCTTTCCCATCTCATCACAAACAGGTTTTCTTCCTCAGGATCCCAGGCTCAGTTCTTGTAGCAAATATTTCTGTTTGTCTTTTCATAGAATCACAGAATTCCAGAATGGTTTGGGTTGGAGGGACCTTAAATCCCATCTCATTCCACCCAAACCATGGGCAGGGACACCTCCCACTGTCCCAGGCTGCTCCAAGCCCCATCCAGCCTGGCCTTGGGCACTCCCAGGGATCCAGGGGCAGCCACAGCTGCTCTGGGCACCCTGTGCCAGTCCCTCCCCACCCTCTCAGGGCAGAATTCCTCCCTATTATCCAATCTAGATCTCTCTTATCCAATCCAATCTATCTAAATTTTCTTACATTATTTTTTTCTGAGTCATTTTCTTTTAGGGTTTTACAGGTAATAATCCTTTTATTTTTAAAGTTTTTAAAATCGCCTTTCCATCACACACCAACATCTGCAGGAGGCTGGGGAAAGGCTTCAGGTGTGTTTTGTGATTCTGTGGTTCTGTGTCTGGCACAGCTCAGTCTGGGGCTTCTCCTCCCTGGCTGGGTTCCACCAGGATGCTTTCCCATGTCATTCCCCATGCTGGGAGCTGTGAAAGATCCCGCTGCCTCCTTCCCCACCTGCCTGGTTCCCAGACAGGAACACATCTGATTTTTCCTTTATCCTGCCTGGAGTTCCTTTGCTCTCCCGTGTGCAGGGAGCTCACGTCCCAGACTGGCACACCGATTCTCCCACCTTTCAAAGTCAGCTGCTGATCAGAATCCTGCTCAGAGCACGCCCAGAGCCGAGTCCTGCCCCTGCCAAGGGCGCCCTGATTGAGCCGTTTGTGGGAGCGCAGCTCCCTCCCCTTCGGCGCAGCAGCCGTGATCACACCTCGCGCGCTGCTCTTCCAAACTGCCGCGGGAAACTGAGCGAGCTTCCAGGAATGGAACCGGCCCGGGATCCCATCCCAGCGCCCCGGACGAGACAAACGATGGCACGAGTCAGCATCACAGGGAATCTCA
>VZRS01006534.1:0-39834 GCA_013398055.1 Ifrita kowaldi
CCCAAAGCACCCACCATGTGAAACCTAGCCAGCCTTTGGGGATCCCATATCCATCCCCCACCCCAAGGACATAAAACCACACCCCAAGGACCCCAAAATCCAGCCTCCCCGGGATCCCACATTCCACCATCCCCACGCCCAAGTAACCCATAAATACAGCCCTCCTCGGGGTATCCCATATCTAGCCCCTCCCAGGGATCTCAATATCCACTCCCTCCACCCCCAGGAATCCTATATCTGCACCCCAAAGGGCCCCCAAATTCCACTCTCCCCCAGGAATCCCATATCCACCGCAACATGCACCCTAATGTCTAGAGCCAATGTCGGCAGACAGACACCCCAGGCATCCCGCTTGGGTGTCCCTGTCCTTGTCCCATAAGCAAGGTGATGGTGGAGAATCGGGCACACTCATCTCCCCAGGGGTGGCACTGAATCACTCACAGGCCCCACGGTGAGACGTGTTTATTGCGAACTGGGGCTGGGGGGTGGGAAACCAGACAAGGCGATGGCCGGGGACCCCCAGCCCACACACCCCACGGTGGAGGGCTGGTGGGAAGCTGCGAGGGCCAGGCTGGGCATAAGTGGGGCCTACTCTCCTAGGTAGTCCCCACTCTCAGACCCCTAAGTACCATGCCAGAGAAACCTGCATGTTTCCGAGGCTCCTGCCCAGCTGCTGGCTATGAGGTGTGGGCCTGCAGCCCCCCCCCCCCCCCAAACACCAGTGCTATGGGGAGCACCCCCGCTGCTCCCTGACAAAGGGGAGGGCATGGCTGTGGTCTCTGCCCACCCCCGGGTGTCCTGACAACCCTCCAGTGAGGACGTGAAGGAGGGGGAAGCCAGGAGGAAGCCTCCCCCGGGGCTGGGTAGAGGGCAGCACAGCCCCATTGGGATACCCTGAAGTGGGGCTGGCGAGGGAATTTGGGGGTGCCAGGTGGGCAGGGTGCTGGCAGAGGCAGGCAGGGGCAGGCTTCCCCATCCCCACTGCTGGTACCCAGCACCCATCTCCACCTGTGAGGGGCAAAGCTGCCCAGTGCCAGGGCAGGGAGGGCTCTGCATCCCCAGAAACCCCAAAAGCAGTATCCTGACCCACCAAAAATAATAATTACGTCACCCAATGCGACCCAACGCGCCCCTTCTATTCCAGAAAAACACTGAGCGTCGGCAGCGCGAGGCGAGGGGAAGGGAGGGGAGGGGAGGGGTCCTGGTGCCCAGGTTGCCGTGGTGACAGGATGTAAATCTGCCCGCTTCCTCAGGCTTCCCGACACAGCATGGATGGGTGCTGGCAGCGTGCATCAGTAAGTCCCGGGCACCGGCGCTGGGTGCGAGGGTCCTGGTGGGCATCCGGGGGCGGGGAGGTTTCCTCTCCCTGCTTTATTTTTCAGTTGGTTTTTGCCACTGTCAAAACTGGACGGCGCCGGGGGAGATGTTGAACATGGAGGGGTCGAATTTCTGGCCGCGGAATGGCGAGCCCTCGGTGTCCCAGCCCTTCTTTAACATCTCATGCACCTTCTGCAAAGAGGTCACAGGCTTCCGTCAGCTCGGGGTGACCCCATGCTGTTCCCCACACCCCTTGCTCTCCCCTGCCGCTCATCCCACAGGCGTTGGGGCTGCGTGACCCCATGACCCACGGGAGGGGGTGTGAGCAGCAGTCCCCCTCCTCCCTAGCTGGCAGCAGTCACTGCCAAGGGACAGCACACATCACCTCTGTGCTCCCCTTTGCTACCTGGGAAAGGGCAGACAGCACCCAGGGCAGCATCAGGCAGCTCCTGGGTCGGGCTGAACCCAGACCCATGTGGGTCCATCCCTGAGCAGGGCCAGCTTGGCAGAGAGGTGCCAAGGCACAGGGAGGTGGGGCCCATCCCTGCTGTGGGGGGGTCTGGGCTTACAGGCACTTGCCAAGGTGCCAGGACAGGGAACACAGAAGTGCATGGCAAAAGACTGATCAGCAGAGCCTCACACCCCCCAAATGTTAATGTGGGGGGACACTGTGAAGAGGAGCTCTGAGACGGAGCAGAGCCATGGGGCCCCTTTTGCTGGGGATGGGATCCTTGAAGGGCAGGTGGGAGGGCCTGGCAGGGCCAGTGGCACAGGGTAGCCAGCACCTACCAGCTCATGGCTCTGGGGCTTGCCCTGAAGCTTCTGGTGGTAGTCAAAGGTGAGGCGGTCAAGCACAGCATGTTCCTCCTCATCCACCGTGGCCATGGAGCGCTCCTTGTTGATCTTGTCAATGTCGATCTGCTCCTCGCCCTCTAGGATGGCATTCCACCAGTACTCGTCCCCCTTGTTCAGGTTGATCTGGGGACAAGGTGTGGGTCAGCAAATGGGGAGAGGAGCCCCTGCCCTGCCCAGAGTGTGGTACCCCTGCCCACCTCACAGCTCCACAGCAGTGATGCAGAGCTCAGCTGTGCTGACAGCACCATGGGGCTTGCCCGCAAGTGGGTCAAGCTCATACTGATCCAGCCTCACAGTTGGCAGAGGGGGACAGACGCTTGTGCCTCCCTCCCTCAGCAGCCAAAGGCTTTGCACAAACCCTGTTGTGGGCCCCCACAGCGCCAGCTCAGGCCCCGGGGATGAAATCTCAGCCCATGCTATGGCTCACAGTCAGGACCAGTGTCCCCCAGTGGAGCCTGCCTAGGGGTGACACTGGCTCGGAGCCGCATGGCTGACACAGCAGCAGTGAGAGAGCCCAGGACTACTGGATGAGGAGGCTGTGTCTGGTGGAGTGTGGGGCCAGGGCTCCCGGTGTGGTAGTGCAGCCATCTTGCCTTTCCCTAACCTAGAAGGAACCTTGGCCTCAGCTCCCCTGGCACTGGCTCGGTGGGCAGCAGCATGAGTGGCAAAGGAGGCGACGATATCACCTCCTTCTCTGTGCCACCCTTGCTGACTGCCAGCATCTGCTTCCTGTGGCACCACAGCTCAGCAGCAGCCCCGGAAGGATGGACAAGGAGACAGGTTATCTCCTTGCTCCAGCCAACATCCTCACTGGGAAAAGCCACCGGCTGTAGTCACAAGCATCCCTGATGGCAGTGCCTCGAACAGAGCCTTGGCCACCGGGGCTGTGCTGGGGCCAGCATGGGGCATCCTGCAACGGGAACCCCAACTTGCTTTTTGCTTTTCCAGGAAGAGTGGGCTGCTTCCTCTCATGTTATTTTAGCACTAATCCCAGCAGCAGGGCAGATTTATGGCATTCGTCGGCCTCTGCAAAATCATCAATAAAGGCAGACAATACGATTTGCTCAAACCTCCCTGGAAGCTCAATGGCTCCAGAGGGGAGAACACGGACAGCCATTCCTGTTACGGAGCTAGGTTTCTCTGTGGTGTGAAGAAAAGGAACCAATTAATACAGGAGGGGGTGGCTGAGGTTTAATCCTTCTGGGAGAGCAGAGCCGGTAAAATATTCCAGCCTGGGGAAGGCGTTAGTTTTTCCAGCCAGACAGGCATGCTTGTTCTCCTTTTAATTGCACAGTTCCACTTTGGAGGGGAGGGAGAGCCAGCGAGGGCTTGCTCCTGGGCTTCCCAACCCTGGGTGGGCAGGTGGGGGAATGGAGGAGCCCCCAGAATGTCACCCCTCAGACAAGAAGCAAAGTGGAGGGGCAGCAGCCCCGACTGTCCCACACCTGCAGCAGGAGCATCCTTAAGCTCCTCAGGGTTTGGAACATGAGGGATGTCCCCCTGGTGCTGCTGGCAAAGTGTGAGCTTCCCTAGTGAGGCTCCAGCACAAGCCACGCTCCCATGGCATTGCTGTGAAGCACACATGGCTTGGTATATCCCTACCAGAGCCAGCCTGCTGGCAGAGGGACGGACAAGTGTTGGAGGAGTTCAGGCATGACCCCAACTCCATCCCAGAGAACTGGGGGATGGGAAACCCAACCTGGAGCATCTGGGATGGAAACCCATCTCCCCTCCCCTACCAAACCCCTTTCCTTTGCTGGCACCCTGCCACCACCTGCACACCTCTGCAGCCTGCCTGGGGTGATCCGCTCATCCCTCTTTATTCCAGGGGGAAAGCTGTCAAAGTGAGACTCATTCCAAGTGAGCCTCAGTTTCTAAAACGCCCATGGGTCAGGGCAAAGGTCGCTCTACCCCCTGTGAGTCTGCAGTTTCGTGGTTCAAGGCGGTGCTGGAGGGCTTGCTGCAGACAGGTCCCACCTCCAGGATGGGGGACACAGACATAAGTAATCTTCCTGGACAGTTTCTGCCGATGTCCTCTGTGGATCCAGTCCCTGCTTGTCTGAGTGTCTGGGTTAGGAGAGCCGGTGGTGATGGAGATGCAGCTGGTTCCCCCCACAAGCGCTTTGGGTGCCCAAAGGTGGAGGTAAGGGGCCATGAGAGGCCATGGCAGGTCTCTGGGTGATTCCCCACACATGCCAGTCCTCACCCACCCATGGAGGAGGCTCTGGCACTCAGCTGACAGGCTGTGGGCACCGCTGGGGAGAGCTCCAGAAACCGGGGGGCTCCAGGAGGGAGCACAGCTTCTTCCACAAGGACAAACGCTGACCCCATTATGTTTCTCACTTTGAAACAAGGCAAAGCTTTGCCTGCATTTGACACTGCTGCCCAGTTTTCCAGCCAACAGCTCTGGCTGACTCCTCAGGACCCCAGAGATGCTGAGAGCCACTTGCCAGAGGAAGGATGAGGTCCCTGCAGCGTGCCTGTGCCCTCAGCCAGATTTCAGCTCTGCCTACTGGGTCTCACTGGGGTAAAAGCCCAGCTGAGTCTTTTGGGATGCACAGGGAGGCAGGAACAGCCTCTGCAACAGTGGCCTGAGGAGAAGGAGGCTTGCAGAAGGCAATGCTGTATCTGAAACTGGCAGTGTCCTCATGCTGAAGTGCTCACTTCCCACAGCTGGTGTCCAAGATATGAGCTCCCAGCCACGTCACGATGGGCCATTCCCTGGAAAAACACCAGGGTAATGATGGATTGCAAGGAGGATTGCTGCAGGAACAATGGGACACTCAGCAGGAGAGACCCTCCAGCAGGTGACAGGCGTCACTGGCATGGACACAGCGTCATGTCCCATCTTCATGCCCTACTGGGAAGGTCACAACCCCTCATTGTCGGTGCTGGGCTTCGCGGTAGCACAAGGTTTCCTCTCTGATCCTAAATACCTTGTCAAAGCTGGAGAGATGCTGCCAAGGGGTATAAGTAGGTCTTGGGAAGACAACCTCTCCCTGCCTGCTTTCCTGTTGGAACCACATCAGCCAAAGTCACCTCAAAAGTCACTGGGAGCTGTTTAGGGGGACAGAGAAGGCAGCAGTGCCACTCTCAGCAGTACATGGAGGGCAGGGCTGAACACCACTGAGTCGTATCCCCTCAGCCTTGTGGCTCACAGGATGACAAGCCAAGACTGTAATAAACGCTCAAGGCAGGACTTGCTGACAAAAGCCCAAGCATGGAAAACAAAGGCTGAGAGGAAGAGAAAAAGAGAGGGAATGGGAGAAAAATCCTCCACAACGAAAATAATACCAAAAGGAGTTGTGCACAACACCCAGTGGGGATTGCTAAAAACAGCGAGGTTATTTTAATCTCGCTTTCAACAAGCGAGCGGGTGTGACGGAGAAGGGAGAGCACAGGGATGACACCCAGGACCAGGGTACAGTGTGGCATGCCACAGGCAGGGGCACGATCCTGGGACATAATCCTGAGCAGGAGGTATGGACAGGCCCCCACCCCATGTCAGCAGAGCACTCCACTGCAGAACAATGCCAGCTGGATTCTGCTGCCATGCACACGGGTGTGCCAAAGGATGAGATGAGAAACATGCTGGTGTCAGGCTGGGCTCCAGCTGGGAGAACTCCATGGAGCAGGAGCGGGAAGGCAGAGCGGTCTCTGAATGATGGTGAGGGGAGTCCTCAGGCTGCTGGAGTGCAAGTGACATAATGAAGAGGATACATGAATAAGAACACCAGGCAGGATGGGGAAGCAGAGCCAGGAAGGGTTGTAAGGCAAAATAATCTTCCCAGGGTAAGTGCTGGAGGAGAAGGGAGTCTGCTCATGGTGCGGCTGTGAACAGCATCCCAGAAAGGAGCCAGGAAGAGGCCAGGGAGGCCAAGGACAGTGAAAAAGCTGTTACAGCAGCCTCCTGAAGAATCTGGGGATCTTGATTTTTCCTGACACGTCCTGCAAGAGGACATGGGACTCAATGGCCTCTCTGCACAGAACTGAGACCTTTTCAGACAGACAGGACCAAGCAAGAGAGATTACACCTCCTGGGCGCAAAGATCGAGTTCTGCTGCACAGATCACCTCAATTCACAGATCACGGACACGCAGCATGGACAGGGCCACCAACGTGCTCCAAGCAGTCCCCAAGGCAGGCAGGATCTCCTCGGACAACCCCAGCGCTGGCACTGGGTGAGTTCCCTGTCAGGGAACACCATCCCTGGGTCCCACAGAGGGAAGCCAGGCGGCACCTTGTAGCACCTTGCAAGGAGACAGCCCAACTGCTCCATTTGGAGCTCACACAGAGCGATGCACAAACTGGGGCACAGAAACGGTCCATATGCCCCATAAGCTTCAAACAAACCCCAATGGCCCCACCCAGGCATTGAATGAAGCAATGCATTTCCACAAGGGTGGGTGTCCTCTGATGAATGAATCGGGAGGAGGCGCGAACCACTCCTGGCTACTCAGCACATGGAAAAAGGAGATGCTCTTGGGCGAGAATTACTCACTCTGCTCCAGTTACCTTACAATTCTTCAAGCAAGATCTCATCCCACCATCAATATGTTGGCAGCCAGCTGGAGATCCTCACAAGCCTGGGCTCATGCTATTCGAGGCAAGACCCAGCTCTGGGGTTGGGGGTGATGGGCCCACTCTGCTCCCCACGCTGCCCGCGGCCACTCCAGGAGGCATTGAGTCTCGCTCCACCCGCACCATTCCCAGCCTCTGTCAGGTATTTAAGAAACACTGCCTCCCTTGCTGATCCTGGGAACACCCACTGGGGACTTTCAGACTTCCATCCACACTGTGGAGCAGCCACCCATTGGGCCACCTCCTCTTCAATGGGTTTATACCTTTCCAGGCCTGTTTTTTTGTCCCAGATAAGCTGATTTTCAAGACGTTTATGAATATTTACAAAATGCAGGTTAAGGATGCTGCTACCACATCCCTTCAATGGCCTAGCAGCATTGGAGAAGCTCTTCTCCCTTGTAGGGACCTCACTCACCCTTTTGGCACCAGCTTGTCACTCAAGGTACTTCCCTGCAGATCAGCAGTGGTTGAGTGGCACTGTGCAGCCTCCCCACACACCATCCACAGGATTCCTGACTCTGGCAGCACATTCCCACTCCATTTTCCACTGTGGGGGCTTGGATTTGGGTGTTCATCTGCTGCCACCCTTGCGCCACAGGGAGAAAGGCTTGGAGCCAGCTCCCTCCCTCCCAGGGATGGCATGTGTCCTCTCCTGGGTCTCACAACAGCCTTGGGACTCCTGAAACTCTCCTGGAAAAGCCTCTAGCTGAAAAAGGATAGGGCAAAGATGGTCACAGGTAGCAAAATCCCGCTCTTAGCACAATCCTGGCCCCCAAACTGGCACAAACATTTGAAAACTGTTTGACACTCAAGATCCCACGGTGATGGGCAGAACTCCCACAACTCCAGCTGTGAACACAGCTGAACTCACACCCTCAGCCTGCACATCTGGAGCACATCAGAAATGAGGCTTGGGGCTGAGAACCCACCAGTAATACACAGCTGGGCACTAGCAGCCCTCAGACCACCTTGACAGGGATGATTTCGGACAGCAGGCACACAGCAAACCACAGGCCTGCTGGAGGCAGAGGAGGAGCCACTTTGTCCACATCAAACAGGGCAAGCAGGAATCCCATGGCAGGACAGAAAGGAATGGTGGGCAACAGGCACCTGCCAAGATGCTGGGGTTGGAGTGGAGCCAGGAGAGTTGGAAGGCGGAGTCAGCAAGGCCAGGTGCGCAGGACCAGCACCAGGATTGAGGACAGCGACCAGCCCCAAGTAACGGCTGTGCTGCCCCCCCACAGCTAGAGCTGGGGACCCCCTTGCCCAGCCTGACAGATGTGCTGCCCAGCCAGCACCCCGACAGGCAACTCAGGAGTAAGAGACAAGGCACGGCACACAGGCAAGGGCAGCATGAGCCAGACGTTGGACAGGCAGAGCCAGACGTTGGACAGGAAAAGCCAGACACATCCAGAGCTGGCTCAAACTTCCAGCTGCTCCAGTTTCCGAGGTCAAGCGTGGCAGAGCTGCGAGCCAAGGAGACACAGCTGGTGTAGACCACCCTTACCAAAACGCACTTCCCAGGCTCCAGGCTCCACAGGGAACTCTCCGTGTTGATCTTGTGTGTGAGTTTCCCTTCCATGAGGACGTGTTGGCTGCTTCCCTCCAGCACCGCTACACGAATCGCACCACTGCTGATATCCACAGACACCTGGAAACAAGGGGAGAGACAATAATCTGGAAGGCTCCTGCTTGCCATCTCACTGTGCGAGCTGGGGTTTGGAGTCAAGTGCACTTGCAGGGGATGAGAGAGAGAAGAGCTTCCAGCCCTGCCTGTAGCAGCAGGGTGGGAATCCCGCTGTTCTCTCATAGCAAACAGTGACAGTTTAGAGGAGAGAGGGAACCTCTTCAGTGAAGGAAAAGCAGTACAACCCAGCAAATGGGGGGGCCCCTGAAGGATTCAAGGCAGCTGGTTCTACCCCATGCCTCAGTTTCCCCACAGAGAAGACCAATAATGCCACAGGCCTCCACACAGCACTCAAAGGTTGGGCACCTACTTGCTGTGAGAGAGCTCTTTAGGGGTGTGCCTGTCTGTCACTGTGACAAGCTGGGCATGAGTGTATGTCATCCTGATAGCTGAGCAGGGGCAATGTGGGGGTTCCTACACTAGGGCTGCAGCAGGTCATCCCCTCTTTGCTGCACCATGCTGAAAGCATGCTCCTTGGCTCTGCTTCCGCTGCTGGAGCCAGCCCTGGGCTCAGCCCAGGCCTCCCATCGGCTGTGTGAGGAGGGGCTGCGTGCAGGAGGAATGCTGCAGCACGGTTTCCCGGCTCCCTGCTACAGCGGCAGCTCTGTCCCCAGGAACGGGGCCAGTTCCCGCCCACAGCAGCCATATGGGGAACCCTGCTCCGACCTGCCATGCAGGTGACATGGCTGTCCCCTGGGGAGACAGAGGCAGGCTGTGACAGGCACGCAGTACCCTTGGTCTCCGTAGAGACCATATGTTCTCTCTTGTCCCCTCTGGCCCTGAGGTGCTGCCAGCAGAGCCCGCGCCAAGCCAGGGGATGTAGGGAGGATCTGGCTGGGAAGGGGCAGGATTGTGGCCCCCAGTGCTGGCCCGAGAGGAGGAGACTGCAGTGAGATTTGCCTGCATTCTCTCCCAGAGTTCCCCCAGATCTTCCTCCTGCTCTGCAGATCTCATTTGAAATGTTATTACATTATCCATTACCTAGGAGACTTCCAGCAGCTCACTAGCTCCACACAGGCAGAAGACAGGCAGAGCTGCTCCAACCAGGGAGGGCACCGCGGCTGTGTCTGATTGATGTCACCCGGGTACAGCCCCCATAGCTGCTGTGTGCTCCGGCAGCAGCAGAGGAGGCCCAGCACACACAGTGCAGGGTGACATGGGACTGCGCTCCAGTGCGATGGCTGGGAGCAGGACCATGCTCACAGGGGATCGGGGAAGGGACGTGAGGACGGGAGAGGACAACAGGCTGTCACCTGGCATGTGGCTGTGGACAGCCTCTACAAGAGCAGCTGCCCTGGGATGGAAACACCTCCAGAGAAGGTGCTCCTTCCATGGGGCAGCTCCCTCCAGAGCAGTGCTGAGGCCCTACTGCAGAGAGGAGGCATGGGGATGAGGCTCTGCCCTCCATTACCACCATCCACTCAGGTCCTTGGGCACAGGGACACAGCTACTGATGCTGGGCTCTCAACACGCTAGAGGGCCTGCCCAGAAAGGACCAAGGGGAAAAAAGCAAGGTGACTCCCAAGTCACCTTCTGGGGGGAAATTCTTTGGGGTGTGGAGGGCCAGGGAAGCTGGAGACATGGAAGGCACAGATGCAGCATTGTGTCTGTGGGATCCAGATGGACAAGAACAACCAAATGTGAGAGGGGTTTTATTCCCAGATGGCTGCACAAGATATCTGGAGGGGCTGAGGGACACCTTTTAGGTGGCTCTGGGACCAGACACGCACTGGGAGAGGGAGCAGAGAAACCCAAATGGAAGAAGAGATCCAAACTGGGAAGACTTCACCTGGCCACTTCACTGTGCAAGCAGCCAGCATGAGAACCAATTGCAACACCTGCTTCTACCTGCGCCTAGCAAGAAGGTCCCACCCAGCACACCAGTCCCCCAGGAGTAGGGACAGGGGCAGCACATGCCCTGTGGGAGAGCCCTGCCCCTTTGTGCATGGAGGGATATGTTTGAGAGGACTCATGTGTGCACAAGGTGGTACCTGTGGACAGCCCACAGCTGGGGGAAGGCAAAGAGCAACCCGCAGCAGTCCAGCAGCTCTGAAGCTGCTTGCCCCTCCCCATGCGCTCCCAGCTCCCCAAAACACTTGGCTGCTCCCAAGGAAAGCCAGCTCTCATCTGTGTGCTGTGGCCTTTTCACCACAGTGATTTCTGTGCACATTGAACGCCCACGCCTGCCCACGCAGCTCAAACAAGCAAATACAAACTGAGAGAGGAAACGAGCTTGTCTCCTCCGAGTCCAGCAAAGAGAGAGGCCTGGAGTCATTATCTCTATTTAAGCGCTCAGATCCGTGGGCCTCTGTTGCGCCCATAAGTAGATCGGAGAGGTGGGGACCATGGAGGAAGATGGTCCCACCCACCCAATCGCCCATTCCTGCTCCAAGGACACCTGAGCTCCATACAAGGAAACCTTAAGCTCACCAGAGCAAAAATATGCCATAGCAACAGCCTGAATCCCAAAAAGTGTCACAAGGAAGACTGTGAGCAGCATTAGAGTTGGGTGCACTCTGAGCCCAGGGACCAAATGGGGAGATTTTTAATCTTGTCTTGGCAGGCAGAAGCCAAAAACCTGGTAATTTTTTTTTTAAATATGAAGCTATGTGAATGCAGGGGAATGTTGCTCTTGTGCAGGTACGCAGGAACAACAAGTCCAAAGTCCATGGAACTTTTAAATTGCTCTAAGTCCTCCTGCTCTGGCCTAAGACCCAGCCTGCCTGTTCCCATTCCCCCAAGGCTGGGAATATATAGAATCATATGGAAATGGAAACTCAGCTGCCAAGAGGAGCCCCGAGAAGGATGGATGAACAAAACACCAGGAAACAGAGTGCAAGGAGAAGGGAAGTCCAGCATCTGAACAACCAATTGCTTCAAGAGGACAGCGCGGGCAGATACTGGGGCAAGAGTAGGCAGAGCCATGCCACGGGCACTGGCATGGGGTATCGTGAAACCCCTTTTGCCCGCCCTGAGGTGCAGGGACTCTTCCACAGCAATGGCACAGTCTTGACCCAAGGGAAGGTCAGGAAACCATATCCTGTCTCCACTCTTGTGAGCTCCTGCAGGCTCCTGAACCTCTCTATGGTCAAGGATGGAGCACATAGAGCCCTATGTGGGGTTTTTGGCACAGACACAACTTCCCTGGCATGGAGGAAACTTCCCCAGGCAGGGAGAGGAATTGTGATCGAAGTATGATGCGGAGGGATGGAATATCCATCAGGACACCCCAGAATCCTTTTGAGAAACAGCCTGGGTTTCTTTCAGAGACCTGCTGGGAGAGATGCATCTTCCTGGTGCCCTGCTGTGCCTGTGGCAGCCGTGTGCCCCCTCACCCCTCCGGCCCGGGCTGCTGCTGCTGCTGCCAGTGACATTCCTTGGCATGCTGAGGAGCTGTGTAGGCTGAAGCCAGTGACAAACTCCAGCGTGCTCCTTTCAGCCGCCCTGGAAGCAGAGGAGAGCAGGAGGTGGGGGAGCATAGGCTTCCCAAATGGAAAAATACAGAGGGAAGGGCAGAACTTGAGAAAGAGTTCAGACTTCTAGGTCTGACCAAGGCCAGCCATGGGCACACTCCTTCTGGGTCCCTGACCAGGAGGGAACAGAAGTGGTGTAGGAAAAACAACGTGACCACAAGCAGAACAGAGAAGTTCCTGCCTGAGCCAGAGAGGTGAGACCTCTCTGCGCATGGAGCCAGCCAGGGGGAGGGGCTGGCCCTCAGCCTCCACCCAGGCCGGCTCCCTTCCATCTAGAGCAGGTCAAGCCACACAGGGGCTGTGCCTGATCCAGCTCCCCAGTGCCAGAGGAGCCGTTCCAGCAGCTCCTGCTTCCAAACAGAAGGCAGAAGACACGCACAGCCAGAGGAACAACTGAGGAAGGGCATCCATCCCCAACCAGGCTCTGAAACCCACGTGTGAGTACGCAGGTAGTGGAAGCAGAGAAAAGAAGCACAGAAAGGGTGAGGCAGCGCCAGGGAACTTAGCTGGGATGGAGCAGAGGACACTGCAGCACAACAGGAACACGGACAGGCTGGGATCTCAGTCCCCACCAGACTCACACAGGAGAAAATGGCACAACCACAACCACATCCTGGTCCTTCAGTACAAAGGACAAGGAGCCTTTCCGCTCCAAACAGAGTTTCTCAGGAAAGCTGGGCACCCTTATGGAAAGGGAAATGCTAAAGAGACGCCACTAACACCACTTTACCTGTTTGCCTTTGACAATGTGCTTGGGCACAGGCACTTTAATTTCCAGGTCGCTGTAGTCTTGGGACCAGGTGTAATTCTCTCGCACAGCTCCATTGTAGCTGTCGGGGTTTGTCTGGAACTGCTCCTGTCTCCTGGTGGGGGGAGAAAGGGGTGACATATTAAATGTCAGAGAGATCAGAGCCTGGAGAGAGCAGGAAGCTCTCAGAGCAGGGTCCAAGAAACCAAAAGGGAGGGCATAGCCTCTGCTCGGCCCTCCTACAGCATCTCCAATGCTGGGCTCCTGCCCAGTCTCTCCCTCACTGCGGGCTCTATGGAAGGGAGCAGGTCCAAGTCGGCAGCCACAGGACAGAGGGACCACAGACACCCTGCCCATTGTGGGTGACTCACAGTCCCCTCTCCCCAGTGTGCTGCAGCAGCAGTCAGGCTGCTGAAAAGACAACTGGTGAGACACACGATGGTTTGGCTGCTCAAAAGGTGCAGAGTTGGCCCCCAGTGGGCCCAGGGCACCTTCCTGGCCACCTCTGCTCCAGCACAGAGTTCCTTGTTCCTTCCACTTCCCATCACAGCTGGAGCAGGGACACTGGCACGTGCTGGGTGTGACCTGTCCCCCAAGCCATTGTCATGGCTGCAGAGGTGGTGGCCTATGGTTGTGACCTGAGCTCACCATGAAAACACAGCATTTGTTCTCCTCACCCTGATTTTAACGTTTGGGAAAAGCACCAGCTGTTATGACCAGGGCAATTGGCAACATGGAGATGATGGAGCTGCGGAGCGGGATGCCTCAAGAGCCATCCCAGGGTGCCTGGGCAAGTGAATAATGAGCAACACTGAGCACAGCATTGCCCCTTCTAGCTGTGGAAATGTGAGAAAAGCTGAGGAGACCACTGCAGGGGTAAGATGGGGTTTATCAGATTGATAAGCAATAATCAATAGAGTGTTTCCAGCCAAGAAAGGAGATCACCACACCCATATCCCTTTAAACTGCTGGGCTGGGGATCTATTCCACCAAACCCTCACAGAAAGGGCTTTCAAATAAAATCAAATCTCTTCTAAAGATAGCTGTGGTGCTAACAAAAGGCAGAGTTATTTTAAAATGTTTTGATACCCACCTAGGCTTCAATGTAGAGCTGGATAAACATGGGGCTCAGGGACTTACGTAAAGGGGGGGCTGGTGAAGAGCAGCCCTGGGGCACAGACAGCCCTGGGGAGCCTATCTTCCTGTGCCCCACTGCTTTCCTGGCACCCCCCCTCTGGGGGGCCCTCACTAGTACAGGGTGGGGTTGGCTGCAGCAGCTCAGTGCCCTGAGGGTTATGTAAGAGCCATCTATTTAAATTAAATTAGACCGTCGGAGGGGGCTGTCAACGTGGCTGTGCACACCTCCCCGTTTTTTTTTTCTCTGTGGTTTCACCGGGTGAACCAAGGGTTTCACCTGCCCTGTTACACCTGTGGCCTGGGGTGGTTCTGATCTACTTCCAGGCACTGAAGGCAGTACCGGGACTGGCAGCGTTCACAGGCTCCCGGCCTCAGCTGGCCATTTCAGGGGGCATTGCATCATTTTTCGGGCATCTTGGCCTTGCCTGGCAGTCGCCCATTGGGTGCCCATCGCCATGGAAACAGGGTTGGCATGGCAGCGCGCACCAGGCTGGTGCGTTGGCTCCAGCTGTCGCTTCCCAACCGCCCCCGGACTGTAGGAGTCAAACAGGCTGGAGGGCGAGAAGCCGAATGGTGCAGGCGACCAGGGGCTGTGGTGACAGGGTCTTCAGGGCCCCGCACTCACCCCCGTGGGAAGCAAATGTGCTGAAATGTGGTGGCATGTCCCCAGGCCCTGTCTCAAGTGTCCCCTGGTCCCCACCTAGGGACAGCCCAGTGGTGGCACCCAGCTTGGCTCTCAAAGCACAACTGTCTCAGAGACCACCCTGCATCAGCCCCCGGCAGGGAGGAGGGTCTGTGTGCAGCCTGGGGCAGCTTGGCTGGTTAAATGCCCTCGCAGGATGTGTAGCCATGCTGTGGGGTCTGCCCAAGCACAGCACAACTTCATGGGACTCCTGCCCTCCACCCGAAGTTGGCCACGAGGCCACATGGCAAACCAAAGGACAAATCTGACCCGATTTTAAACCCAGCTGGTTTAAACCCCTCCTAAGAGAGTGTTTTCTTCTAAACAGTGTGGGCCCCTTTCTGTTCTTCTGCAACCTTCAGGGGCAGCAGCATGGAGGGGGTTTCGACACCCCACAGTCCTACCTGCAGCCTCCCTCCATGAGAAGCCCAGCTTTCTGGCTCAGTGGCCATGCTGGCCAAGCCCAACCTGACTCCTCCCAAACCTGCCAGCAAGACACCTGGGGGAAGCTGGGAGTTGCCATTCCAAGTGTCTGGGGCTCCCTGCAATCACGAAAGAACCAGACGAGAACCATCAAACAGTTGCTTCCCCAGGGCTGTTCCCCTCCAAGCCTTTCCTGGGAAAAACTCAAAAGGGAGCAGGAGGAGGCAGTGGGCCTATGCCCAGCCAAGGCTCGTGAGAACAGATGCAGATCATCAAAGATGGGAGAAATCCACTGGTACAAAGGCACACATGGTGAGAATGCCAGTTGCAAATGCCACATAGCCTCAGCGTGGATAAATACAGCAGTCAGTTGCTGTCACAAAGCCACCAGGTCTGTCCTGGATGTGCCTCCTCTCCCTCAGGAGAAGAGCACCGGGGCTGAGCAGATCCCAGCTGGACAGCTCTGGATGTTGTAGTCCCACTCAGAGCTTACCAAGCGCAATCTCACTGCCTACGAGGGCATGGGTTGATTCATCAGCCCCATAGCCAGTGTTAACTGTATGACAAGGAAACTGAGGCAGAATTTGCTCTGTAGGGACTTTGTCCAATGTCTCTCTGCACAGCATAGGTACTGTGCAGGTGACAGCAGCCTTACCCCCAGCCCGACTGTCCCTCTGTCATTCTCCAGAGCTATTCCTGTGCCGTAACTGGAGCACGGCTGGGTGACGGAGGGACGTGTCACCACCACCTCTGCCTTCACGTGCAGCTCACTGGACAAGCTCAGCCCCACTGCCTTGGCCTTGCAGCCCCAGCCTTGCTCATCCAGCTTCAGGGGGAGAAGTTCCCCCTTGTGCCTAAACCTCTCTCCAGCCATGGCTGCTGATCCTGGGGGTGTGAGCTCCAGTGCCATCACTTCTCCACTCCTCCCCAACATCCAGTCCAAATCCCTCCAGCTGTTTTCCCAAGACACCGCCAACCTCTGCTTCAACTCTGTTTCCAATGTTAAAGATCCATGCATGTGAAACTAACAGGCTTTGTACTCCACAACAGGATCACTGGGGGACTCATGAAGCCTGGGTAATTTCACTGCCAGTGTAACTGCCAGCTCTGGAGCCATGGAGGATCCAGGGTGGTGAAGGCAGGCCGCAGCCTTGTTAGGCACTGCTGACAAACGGCTGACAGCTCTACCACCTCCTGGAGCAACTCTTCCTTTCCTGGAGGTTTTCCAACCAGATCTCTGCCTGGTCCAACTGTGCTTAGCACATGCCAGTGGCACTCCAGAATTGGACCCTGCTCCTTGGCTGGGAGGCAGCTTCCCTCACCGTTCACAGGAGACAGCTCTGGCTCCCAGCATGCTGGGCCAAGCCACGACGCAGGTGGCTCTCCTGGCCGAAGGCATTCCTCACGTTGTCTCAAGAGCACCACTGTGCAGCAGACGAGAGAATCTGCACCAACACCACGGCTCCTGCTCCCATCCCCAGACCCACCAGGTGAGGAGGGAGGCCAGATCCAGCACACAGTGTGGGATGGGTGGCAACTGTCCCAGCAGTACAGCTGCTCCTGGTGCGACGGTCACTCACTGGACTGCCTGAATGCCTGCTGGGCTGGGGCAGGTGGTGGCAGGGCTGAGGGGAGGGAGGGTGACAAAGCACCAGCTTTTAAACCCAAGGGTTTGGCACCGCGTGCACTTGGCTGCCGGGTGGTGGGGATGGTGGGGGTGGGTCTATGTGTTCTGTCTTGTTCTATTTTTGCTCGCAATGTGTCATTTTGGGGGAGGTGAAACCTTTAACAATGCACCGTCGAGAAGCAGCCGATCTGTTTCCCACTCCTCAGAGCCACATGGCGCAGCACGGCTGCGCTGTCCCTGGGACTGGAGCCACTCCCTACATGCGGGGTGAGACCCTCAGCAGCAGCACAAGGGGACAAGACCCCCTGAAAGGTGGCAGTGTTGTCCCTGGTGGGCGTGCTGGATGTCTGAGGATTGAGCCGCATGTCAAGCCCCATACACAGATTTCTGGGCATTTCTTAGTCTGGGATTCCCCGCTCTGTGGGTTGGTGACGCACGATGAGCTGAGCAATGTGGAAATGGCAACATCAATCCTTGCTCTGTGGACACTCAGCTGAACACATTTCTGTCCTTGGAGCTCAACAGCTGCAGCACCAGCTCTGTGAAAGCAGTGCTGGACAAACCAAGAGCAGGAACCAAACACACCAAAGGATCTGGTTAATGTTTGAGCTGAGAAGAAGCAGGGCAGCTCACTGAATTCCTCTTCACTGAGTTTCGGTGCAAGCATGCAAAAGTCAAGGAAAAGACACAGCAGCATGGGACCAGCCATTCTTCAGCCTGAGGCTGAGGAGGAGCAGAGGCGGGAAAGTGTCATGGGACGGAACTGATACAGCATAATCCCATTGGACCTCTTATTTTCCCCATAAGAAGAAGGAAAAAATTCCAAGGATTTTCAGAACAACTTAATGAAAGTGATCCTCTCAGCCCAGAGCAGTTCAACTTTCCAAGACAGGATCCCTGCTGTCTCATGAAAGGAAGTCCAGGATACCTGGATCTAGCAGTCAAGGATGCCATGGCTCAGTGGCCAGCACAGCAGACACCCTCCAGTCACTGGCATTCCCAGAAAGCTTCCTCCAGAGCTGGCACCGCTGTTTGCTATTAGTCAAGGTGATTATTTAGGAAGCTTTAAGGAAAACATGTCAAGCCAGATGTGGAGGTAGATGAGAAGAGAAACAACCACCACAGACAAAGCTGGACAGCAAGACTGGCCGATGCCAAAGGGAATGATGTGGACAAAAAGCTGGGCTGGCAACCAACCTTTTGAAGCAACCAACCCAGCATTGGCAAAAATGGAGACCCCAGACCCGCCCCCTTATGCAAAGCAGCTCCTGAGGGAGGTATTTCCAAAAGTCCCACTCTATCCGCACTTTGCCATCACAACACATCCTGCAGATCCCACAAGCACATCCTAACCACCAGAGACAGCCTCTTCCTTCCATGATTCCTTCCGCTGTTTGAGGGCATGGTGTACGGAGTCACCCCACTAGCAGACAGAAGAGGACGAACACCCCAGCTCCATGTTTAACCACTGTCAGAAGCCCTGTGTGATACATGAAACCATCTTCAAGCTCGAGAGGGTACCAAGAGTGGGAAGAACTCATTAACAATGAAGTTCAGGGCAAGTAGGAAAAGAAAAAGCAGGCCTTACCCAAATCCACATGCAGAAAGCAGGGCCTGTCAGGAGACACTCTGCACTCTGCACGCCGTCAATCCCGCCGGCATTTACTGCAACAAGCAGGCATTTGCATCCAGGCTGCTGCTCCCTAACAGCAGCTGAGAGCAAGTGGCATCCATCAGCATCATAAATCCTATGGCCCCAGCACTGTGAGGACTCAGAGGCACCAGCACATTCAGGAAGAGAAGATGCTGCTGGCACATATTTGCCAGGGGCACGTGACCCCACTGCAGCAAGGGCTAGTCCCCCATGCTCAGCTGGGAATGCTGCCCTGGGGTTGGGGGTTCCAAAGCAGATGCAGAAACCATCCAGCAGTGCCAGCTAGGCAGGCAGGCAGGCGGTGGGCAGGGGGATGGCAGAGTCTGTTCTGCATCGCTGCAGAAAGGCCACACTCACCCAAAGACACCAGCACGCGCAACAGAATACAGATTTACTGGAATTCCGATTTCCAGAACTTCTGCTAGCCCTCCAGATGAGAACCCAAAGTGCCTCAAGCCACAGGAAGGTCTGTGCACCACAAAAAGCTGCTATCAAGCGTCAGCTTGAGATGGACAACAGCCAAAGCTAAAAACAACCAGCTTCTAAGATGATTTTGAAGAGTGTAAAGCGTGCCCTCTGCTCCTCAGGGTTCCAGTGTGGGTGCTGTAGCAACAGGTAGGGAAGCCAGAGGTTTAACCTCTTCAGAAAGCTGCATTCCCAAAGCTGCAGGGATTGTGTGCATGGAAAATCCCAGCTTTGTGCTCCTTCTGCAAGCAAGCTGCAAAGGACCCTCCCCCCCACCTCCAGATTTAACATCTTTTGGCATCAAAACATCAGGACAGTTGCACTTTCTGTCTCTGGGCTCTGCCTGGGAAGCGCCGTGGTAGGAGAACGTAGACTGCAGCTCCCAGACCTTCGCTGGGGTCCAGTAGGCACCCAGGGCTCCACAAAGGCTTATTTGTACCAGCACTTCAACTAATGAGGGCTCTGGCACAGCACTAAGCAAGCTGAATGCCAAATCCCTTCCTTTACAGTTTGAGTTGCAGTGCAGTCAGTAAGCCTCGGGATCCACTCTGATCCTCCCTGATCCATCCCGATCCTCCCTGACTGCTCCTTGGAGCAGTGGTCCAGGGCCCTCCCAATCCTCAGGATTTCTTCCAGCCCAGGTGTGTTTGGTTTGCTGGAGAACAACCGAAATCCAGTTTTGGAAAGTGTTCTTCACCCCCAAAGTGGGCAGAAGTTTGTCAACGCCTCCAGGACTGCACTGTGCAGTTTGGTGGTCCTGCTCTCAAAAAAAAAGGTGAAAAATGCAAGCCAGTGCCTTCCCCCTCACTTTGAAACCTGAGGCACGGCCCAGCCAGGAAGTGCAGCCCATGCTCAAGCCTGCAGTGCCCACCATCAGCATTACAAGGATCACGGAATCATGGAATTATTTCAGTTGGAAAAACCCTCTGAGACAATCAAGTCCAACTGTTTCCCCAGCACTGTCAAGGCCACCACTAACTCCTGTACCCAAGTGCCAAATCTGCACGTTTGTTGAATCCCCCCAGGGATGAGTACTCCATCATTGCCCTGGGCAGCCTNAAGGCCGCCTCACCTTCAGGAAGCCTCAAAGCTTCAACTTACCACCAGGATGGGAACAACCACCAAAAATCAAGCCCATCAAGACACATTCCCCTATATGCCATTGTGTCACCAAGCCCAGATGATGCAGTGGGAAGGGATCAAGGCTCCGGGTACCACGTGCCCAAGGCACCACCCACATGATACCTTTGCTGCTCGACCCAGAAGCCAGCCAACAAATCCACCCCCCTCCTCTGCAGCTGGAGCCCCACCAGCCCCACCGAGACGCTCTGCCCCTCTCCCTGCTGGGGAAGAGCCTTGCTCTTTTCCAAGCTCGCTCTCTTCAGGAGAGCTTTTAGCCTTCCCTTTAGCATCCCGAGTTATTTACAGAGCTGTTCGACAGCGCCAACTTACTGACATTAGGCAAGTTGAAATGCCACCGCCAGCTTGCAGAAGAGTGTTGGAGTGCCGGCACCAGGGGCTAAATTTCACTACTGCTGGGATATTTAGGTCAAGGACAGCAAGACATGCTACCATCCAGAAAAGACCCCTGGGATCTTTATTGTTTGCACAGAGCTTATACAACCTTGGGCTTCAGAGGTCTCCCAAGAGAGACCCACACGCAGCCAACCAGGCTCCCCTGGGAAAGGGGGATAAGACCAAAGGAAGCCAGCGGGATTGAGCCGTGGGAACAGAAGATGAGATGGCCTCTCAGCCTGCTGCACCACCAACACAACCTGGCCCAATCCAGGTAGTTTTCCATATTAGGCCCCTTTTGGTGAACACTGCAATATTAAACCAAGCAAACAGCAATTATTTTTTACTTAAGAATTGGGCACATGCTGTCCCTTGGTTTCCAGCCCTGGGGTTTTCTGCATGTTGAGAGAAAAATTTATAGGTTTTAATTTAGTTATTTTTGGTCCCAGGACCTAATTTTGGAGCTCAGTAGCTTGGTAGGGCAACCAAAACCCTTAGCAGTTCAATGCAGGACAGGGAAACTGGCACTCTGCTGCTGGTCTCAGCAACCCAACTGGAGGGGCCTGGTTCTCCATGAAAACACTGGAAAATTGGACCCTGACTAGTTCCTCATCATCTGCAAAAGGCTTGGGAGTGACAAGGGCTGCACCAGAAAGGACTAAAGGATTTCACCCTCAGCTCAAGTGTTTCAGGCCTTTGAAAGGATGCTTCTTCCTGAGCAGTTGAGTTCCCACCACAATGAGAGAAGGCACACAATCCCAGCAGGAACCACAGCCTCTCTCCATTGCAAGAAAGACTACACTTAGCAAAGACTACTTAAGTTACACTTCCCTGCTCCCCCCTGTATTACCTGGACACATTCCTCCCGGAAACCAAACACAACAGCACTGTGAGTGCAGCGCTGCCGACCCTGAGGGCCAAAAGCCTTGGTGACACATAAGGAGCCAAAGATACACCGGGGCATGTTAGCAGAAGGAGGTCTCACCAACACAGAGCTTCCATGAAGCTCTTGCTCCCACCTGAAAAAGCTGTCAGTGCTGGGGAGAGCTGGGAAGGGAAGAAAAGGGGTTGGAGTGATATCACTTTACTGCGGGAGGTACCATGTTGCTGGAAGAGGATTTCACGGCCTCACTGCAAAAGCAGGACAGTCAAGGAGAAAATGAACAGTGTAGGAGGCAGAGAACACCAATAGGTCCACACAGGAGCATGGGGATGGCCCTCAGAACACTGGAGAATCGTGTAGGATCAGGAGCACAAAGATGCTCAAATGAGAAATGAGCATGGAAATGATGACTCTTCAGCCCAAAAACAGGCTGAATGGGGAAAATGGACACAGTAGAAGAACCCCACAGAGGGCAGAGAAGGGGACTGAGGACCCACTCAATGCCTCTTCACCCACACAGAGAAAACAGCCACACATGGCAGTGCTGTGTGGCAGGGACCTGCTACAGGATGCTGTTGCAGAGCCACCAGGCATGGGAGGGCTGAAATTAAGAAGGAAAAGGGAAAATAATCCCCCCAAAGTGCTGAAGGACCAAGCGCTCAGAAAGCTGCTGAGCCACTATGTACCAGAGCAGGGTGAAAGCACAGAGAAAGTATCACTGCACGCTCATTCTGTTCTTCTCCTCTTCCCCCAGCATCTGCTGCTGATGGAGACAGGATACGGGGCCAGATGGAGCTCGGGTGTATCAGGTCAGGCCGTTCTCTGAGCACTGTCTGACTGCTGCTCATGACAGGCCTTGGCCGTGCTGGAGGAATTCCCTGGGCACAGCCCCACGTGCGTAAGAGGAATCGGAACCAGGACAGACTCTCCTTAAATGTGGATCAAGATCAGCTCCTTTCTGGGTCAGGCTGGAAGAACAGCACGGACTCTGAGGTGAGCTCATCAGGAAAGTCCACAGGGGCAGTGGGGAAGGAATCCAGTTTAACTGGCTTCTGGTCTGGACAGTCCCAGACAAAACCGCTGAGCACCTAAGAGTTCCCCTCCCTTCCAAATGGAAAAGGCTTGGGAGGAGAAAGCCTGGGACAACGCAGTCTCTGAGTCAAACAAGACCGGCCGTGAAGTCAGCAGCGTGCAGTAACAGCTCCTCTTCACAGCCCTGCTCCCCCACAGAGGGTGACCGGCAGTGAAACTCCCATCCCCAACACCCCAAGAAGGATGCAGCCATGCCAGGAAGCCCATCCTGCAGGCACCTCGCAACAAAACGCCATCTGGGCTTCCAGCAAAGCCAAGCCGTTGCTAAGTCGAGTTAGATTCACACAGGCGCCTCATGGAAATTTCCCAGAGCTCTGCTGTGTCATCCCAGGGACGCTCCTGGTCTCACAAAGGGTTAACCCCAGGTCACCTGGGGCTCTGGGAATGGGAGTGGTGGGTCTCAGGAGAGAGCTGGAATGTTAGGAATCAGCTCACCAGATTAATGCATTTCAGTTCAATTCTACTCTGCTTCTCACCAGCCAGCAAGCCAGGGAGTACACCAGGGATTTTTGTAGGTCACTGCTGAGCCCCAACACCCACTCCCAGGGATAGTAGAGCGATGTCAGGGAGACCGGCCCCAGTGGCAGGGCTCACCTGGACCAGGTGACTGGGGCGGTCAGGGTGGCCAGGGCTCTGCTGCTCAGCAGCAGCCTGTTTGCCCCCTTCCTCGGCACAACGGCACTGTGTGCATAGGGTGAGTGGAGTCCCTTCCCCAGTCACAGACTCCAGAACACCTGAAGGGTCTCCTTCAAGGCCCCACAAAGCAGTGGTGGAGCCATGAAGAGCACCCTCCTCACCTCAGCCCACTCCTCTAGCCGTCTCTTCCCTCTCCGTGCCGCAGAAGGCAAATGGCTGAGGGCACAGAGATCCCAGGGTTTCGTTCTGCTCTGCATGTTACTGTGCCAGATTGCCCAGCAGCAGCCAAAGCCTTCCTCAGGAATGAGGCATTGCATGTCCTCCTGGGCCCACCTGGCACAGTGTTCCATGTCCCACCCATGGCCCTGTTTCCAGCCCTGGCTGTGCTGTCCACACCCAAAGATCCTCCTCTCAGAAACCTCACCATCATGCACAGGTTTCCAGGACTGCCCTTCCCAGCCTCCTGCCACTACCTCTTGCCCATACATGGAGTAAGGGAAGGGACTCACAGGACAGGGGGATGAGAGCTTCCCCCCCAGTTCATACTGGGAGAAAGCAAGGAGCAGAGGGAAGCCAGGAACCAAAGTCATAAAGCACAAGCACAGGCCAGGCTGCGCAGTGCCACACGTGGGCTGCCAGGCTCTATTTTAAATGCTGTGTGGCAAATATATGCAGGATGGAATCCAAGCTGGGGGAAGGGGAGGGTGCTGGGCAGCAGAGGTGTTCAAAATTAGGAGCTGAGCTCAGGCAAGGATGGCTTCTGGGAGCAGATGGGGGAAGAGCCAGAGCTGGGACTGTGCAGCTGCAATGCCAGGAAGAACAGCCCTATGGTGAGGTGTGAGGAGGGCTGTGCCCTGCTACCCTCCTGACAAGGGAGGGACAGCAAGAGAGCTTCGACAGCCAGGGAAGGATGGCTGCAACACCTGGGGCAGCTGCAAGAGGAGCCTGGCTTCTTCTGTGGCACAGAGACCTCTGTCCCCCTCGGCACAGCTCCTGGCACGAGTGTCACCCCAAAGACACCTTAGTTCTCAGTGTACTTACAGGACAGCGAAGAGGAATCGATCTGCCTGCCTTTCACAAGTGGGGAAGGTGAGGGACTTGGGGAGACCAGGCCGAGCACCAAACTGAGCCCTGAAAACCTCCACACCTGCAAAACTGGCTTGATTCATCTGGATCGACCCTGAAAAAGCTGCTACCATCTCACTGTGCTTCACAAGATGTTCCCAACCAGCACCCCAGCATCCGGGCGTAGCGCGAGGCTCTGATGGGAGCTGGCAGATCTGGGATGGTACCTGCCCTACATTTCCAGAGCCGTCAGGTTGACAGAATGAGCAAGTTTTTATATAGATTTTGGTGGCAGCGGTTTTCTTCACCAGCGGCTGGAGGGGCGGGGGGAAAGAAGGAAGATGGAAAATATTTTTGTTTAAGCTCTTTTCTGCATTCCTGCTGCCAGAGTTGTGCATTACTCATGCGCCCCTCGTACCCAGGCTGGTACTCTGGGTTTTGCTCAGAAGGAAGGGGCTGTGGAGAATTAAGCAGTCGGTTAAATTATTAATAGTCTGTCGGGGGGTGCTCGCCCGGTCCCCGCTGCCTTTCAGGGGGCGCCAGTGCCCCCCAGAGGCATCGAAACCAACTACAGCCCCGTGACAAACCCGTGGGCTGCTCTGCCCTACTTCAGGCCTGCAGCCACCCCATTCTCCTGGCCTGAAAACCACTAGAGACTCCTGGGACTGGGACGGGGCCGCCTGCACCTCGCCTCACCCACCACGTGTTTAAACTGGGCAAGCACCAAGGGGGCTGCAGACGTTCCACCCCACCAGCGAGTTTGGGGTGGTGGGAGCAGTAAGAGGCAGAAGAGCCCATCGGGGAAGGCAGAAGTTGCAGTGGCAGCTGTATTCAGCTGAAGGCACCTTCTTCTCATGGCAACACCCAGAGGAGAGCTGCCACGCAGGGCTTGGTGTTCAATGCCACAGCTGCAGGCTGCAAAACAGCACCTGAGTGTCTGAGGTCTGACAGGGGCCACTCTCCCGTGGTGCCAGGACACACTCAGAAGGTGGTACATGCGATGGCTGAGTTTCAACTAGGCTCTCACCACACACAGCAGAAACCATCCCTGTTGTCTCCAAAACACTCCCTGTCAGACCCATCCTGTTCCACATGAGCCCTCACCTTCCTTCCTGATCCCTCCAGTTTCCTTCCTGCAGCCCTGACATTCGTTTTCAGGCAGCTGAACTCTCCTCACACCAGCTGCTGCCCCACAACAAAAATCCTGAGGTGAAACTTCACGGGGCAAACCACAGCAAATGTGGCCTGCACAGGGCCAAGCAGCTGGCACTCAGCCCAGCCCAGCTGCCTCTGCTCATGGCTTCACTGGGCCTCTAGTCTCTTCCTCTCTTCTTCACTGGGAGAAAGCTGAGCTGGACATACCCAGGCCGCTGCTGTGCACTTTGGCAGGGCTTTTTTTGACTTGCTAATTTTGCCCAGGATTGGTGTCAGACTGGCAGCCCCAGGGACAATCCTCCTTTACCAGGAGAGCTCCAGCACAGGTATTGCAGGTAATTTCATTTTCAGCTTCTGGCTTATCTTTATCCTGTGGGATGCACATCAGTTACCCCTAAGTCCTTTCTCCTCTTCCCATCGGACCATGTGACCCACCAGGCACCTTGCCGGTCCCCTTTCCTCCTCCCCCAATGGTGGCCACGCTCAGGCCCTTCCCCATCATGGTTTCCAGCCAAGGCTGCAGAACCTGACTCAAACATTGTCCTAGAATAAATGGAATCATGGAATATCTTGAGCTGGAAGGCACTCACGAGGATTATTGAGTCCAACTCCTGGCCTTGCACAGGACAACCTCAAGAATCCCACCATTCGCCTGAGAGCATTGTCCAAATGCTCCTTGAGCTCTGGCAGCCTTGAAGTCGTGACCAAGCAACCTGTTCAAGTGCCCAACCATCTCCAGGGGCAAGAACCAAACCTCTCCACTCCTGCCACATATCATTCCACTGTTCCCAAGATTTTGGTCCTCAGACTGTCCCTTCCATATGCCTAAATCTGAGCTCTGAATTCCCTATGCCCCTCAGGGGCATCGGCCATCCCAGTCCTTCCAGGACTTGGGGTTCTTCCAGGGGTCTACTTCCTTCTGGCAGCTTGCTCTTCCCCATGACACGTCCAAAACTGTCTGGGAGGACAGGGTTCACCAGCCCAAGCTTCCCTCCTCACCAAGCACTAGTGGGACAGCAGGGACGGCAAAGGCAAAGCCCCACATACGGCCAGGACAGTCGTGGTGACCGGAGAGGGGCAGCGCAGCCATCACATGGGGTCTGACCAGGGAGGGAAGGAGGAGATGGAGTCTGTACAGCCAGCTCACAGCATCACTCCCTCAACTTGGTCAGCAAAGAAACACAGGAGCTTGAACCTCAATGGGCCATGAGGCCCTGAGCAAGGGTTGGGCAGCTCTGCCTTGGCCCAGGGTCAAGGTGATGCCCAAGGAAGGACGAGTGAACCCTGTACAGGACCTGCATTCAGGTACACAGTTCAGAGAGGCCACGCTGGCCCTCTGGAGCTCACATCTTGCTGCTCAGCGGACAGAGTCAGGCTGGAAGTGTCCCAGAAGCCATGGAAGGACTTTGACACAAGGACATTTCTGCACAAATGGAGGCTGCTTGGCACTGCTGAAAAGCCACTAAGCCTGGCTAAAGAGAAAACTCTGCAGCACTTGCTTGATCTTCAAAGCTGGCCCTGCTCTGAGCCAAGGGCTGGGCCAGAGACCTCTAGAGGGCTCCAAACCCATTTGCTGCTGCAGCCGCCTGTCACACGGCCAGGCCTGCCAGTACCAACTTGCAGCTATTGCAGGTATCCGTGCACACTCCCAGACAGCTGCTGGGATGTCTCCCAGCACACCAGGGAGTCCAGCACTGACAAAAAGATTGCAGGCTGGTGCCAGAACTCCCATTTGAGCCTTAGCAAGTGCCAGAAAAGGGACAGCACTCACCACAGGCAGTTTGTGGAGGAGCCACACAGCCCAGCCCAGCTTTGCAGGGCCATGTACAGGATGTGCTACTTTCCCTGCTCAGAGCAGAGTGGGAAACCCTGAACCACCCACAGGACAACAACTCCTGCCCTCCTGTGGGGAGTTACACGATGCCTCTGGCTTTGGAAGCCTGCAAGGGAAATCCTCTCAGCCTCCCGAAGGGCTGAGTGCCTGAAGAGGAAGGTCAAAACCCAAAAAGGGCTGTGCAGGGAACAGTGGACACCCTGTCCATGGTTTTGCCTCCCCCCGCCAGGAGCATGAAGAAAGTAAGAGACCCTTACGTGGGCAGCTCTGCTGGGGCAGCAGCCCCCGAAGGCTCCATTGACACAGGGCTGGGGGCTGCAGCACCCTGGGCTGCAGCTGATTCCTGTGGGCCTGCAGCTCCCCCAGCATCTGGTGCTGGGATGTGCTCCGTTGTCTCCACTTCAATCTCCTGAGCTGCAGGGCACAGCTTCACCCTCTCAGCGGCTGCAGCTGCCTCCTCCTCCTCCTCCTTCTTCCTCATCTTTGCCTCCAGCTCCCGGCGCCTCTTCTCATCATCCTGCCTGGCCATTCGCTCAAACACTCGGAATGCCTGGGAGAGAAAGAGCAAACTGAGTGAGCAGCACTGCTAGCTCTGCCTGGGATGCCGAGAGAAGGAAAGGAGCAGCATCACAGACTTGGGACACCTACTGCTTCCTGCCCTTCCTCTCTCCACACCACACACCTACCTCGAGCTGCTTGAGTCACCAACAAAAACAGCTGGTGACTCTTTGAAAAGTTCCATGGCCACGCCAAGCACACCTCAAAAACTCCTGGGAGCATTTTGGAATTGTTTCTAGGATTGTGTTCTTGCAGCCAACCTCACCCCAGCCTGGGAAGAGGGCTGGTTACTCCAGGGAAAAGCAGAGCGGTGAGATTCAGCTCTTGGCTGGGAGGGGGTTCCAAGGGAGCCTCCCCTTACCCCATATTCCAGGGCTCACCCACAGACCATTTGCAAGCCTGGACTCAGACAAAGTCTCCAACAGGCAAACAGGACAAGCTGTCCCAGGACAAGCTGCAGGACAACTGACCTGGCACTGGCTGTGCCCAAATGGACAGGTGCAGGAGAAGATGTGATCCCAGGAGATGTAATCCTACCCCACAGGTGACTTCTGGCCATGCCTGTCCAGTGCAGGCTGGAGGTCCGAAGTGAAGCCCACGACTGTGTCTGCGGCAAGGGGCGATGGCGACTCAGACCCTGCACCTGCTCCTTGAAAGGGCTGCAACTTCTCCCACCTGAGTGCCAGGGCTTTGGCACTGTAAACATGAGAAGTGTGCAAGCAGCCCTCCTTTGCTTCCCAGGAATATTTTGGAAGCAGATTTTCTTCTTCCAGCAGTGGACTGGCACACCTGCTTGATTTGAGTCTTCCTCTGGGTCCAGGAGGTGCAGGACAAAGGACATGGCCCAGGGAGGGCTCCTGCCAGCACAACCACAACAGGACAGAAACTTGTGCCACTTACCCCGGCTTTTGGCCCCAAGCAATGAGCAGAGGGGAGGATGTGGGAGAGGTGAGTGCCAGCTTTGCATGGATCATGCAAAGCAACACCTCAGAACTGTGTCCCCTGGGCTGCAGTTGAGCCAGGATGAGGAGGAATGAGCCCCTTCCACACTGTCCCCACACTATGGGTACCGCTGGTTGCGGCCATGAGGCCGCCCTAAGACGTTCCCATGGCAGGAATGCTACACCTCCTTCCTCGTGCCCAGCCCCAAACAGTCCCGGGGGGGGACACCAGACAGGAACCCCATCAGCACTGCCTCGCTGCCCAACAGTTTGAGCTCTGTGCCATCACTCTGCAGCCTGAGCACCCTCTGGGGTCCCCCTAATCCAGAGAGGCAATCAGGGGCTACCCTGGGGGGTGACGAGGACCTACGGAGCACTGCAGGGAGGGGCAGGACTCCTGTCCCCCCACCCACGTCATGTCGGGCCTGATGCACCTGGGAAGGAAAACTCACCCAGTCCGAGCAGACAAACACCTCAAACCCAGCCTCACTCTAAGTTTTACGAGCTCGTTTCCTCCTTGCCAATGAAACCTAACAATAGGCCAGAGCACCCCAAGTCAAAGTTGTTCCAACACCGAACCAGGCAGGTCAGGTGTTTTGCCCCCTCCCGTCCAGGAGCGGGACCAGCGCAATGCCGGCCGCAAGCTCTCGCTAAGCGGAGCCCAGACCTACTTCCCCCCACGACTCCCGGGTTCTCATCTGCCTGCTGCCTCTCTCTGAGCTCTCCACTCCCACGGCTCCTGGCGGCAGCTCCCTGAGTCCACCCTGGCCCGGTGCTCCCGGGGCGAAGCTCCGAGCAGATGTCGCACCCGGGCTCTTCCCACCGGGGTCTCGCAGTCCTCGCCTGCCTCCGGGGCTGCTCATCTTCTTACGAGGGTGACGCTTCCCCCCGCTTCAAGGGACCTTTCCTGCCTTCCTCTGCGCTCCTCCAGGCAGCGCCGGTGTCCCGGGGGCTGCTGTGCTGCTCGAACCCCGCCCCAGATCCCCCGCCCTGCCCGGGCCTAACTCCGCCGCCGGCCCGACACGGACACCGCCCGGCCGGGGAGACACGGCGCGTTCGGCTCGGCCCCGCGGCAGGGACAGCGCCGGCCCCCAGCACGGCCAGGCCGCGTCATCCCCCCGGGCCCCGCCGGTACCTGCAGGGCCATGGCCTGCGCCGCGCCGGGCGGGAAACCCAGGCGGTCCCCGGGCCGCAGGAGGAGCCGATAGAAGTCGGTCTTGCGGTAGAGAAAGCCGAAGAGGATGCGTAGGAACTCCTCCACGTTGCCGACATGCTGCAGGATGCCCAGCAGCGCCTGGTCGTACATGTCAGTGAGCGCGGCCTCCATGGCGGCCCCGGGCCCGCTGTCACGGCAACGGGTTCGACCGCGCTTCCGGTCCGCCCGGAACCCACCCCGCGCACATATATTCCGGCCTCCCCGGAGGCCCCTCCCGCCCCGCTGGGGGTTCCAAGGCATTCCCGGTCCCCCAGTGGCACCGCTGTGTCCTCCTGTCGCCTCCCAGCACCAGAGGACGCCCAGACCCCCGCCCCCATGTCCTCAGTGTCCCCCTTCCCATACCTTCCATGTCCCCCACCTCCCCCTCCCCTCGCCATTCCCAGCTCTGCCCCCACGGCGCGGGCGGGAGCGGGGCTGCAGGACCCTCTCCGAACCTCCAGGTGGCGCCCAGGCCCCGCCGCCGCCGCTCGGGGGCGTGGCCAGGGCCGGGCGGCGGGAGCGGAAGTGGCGTGGCCCGGGTCCGTCATGGCGGGTGGGAGCGGATGTGTGGTATTAGCGTTGCTCCCGGCGGCAGCGCCTGCGTTGAGGGCTGGGGGAGCTCCCCGAGCCGTCCCCTCGCTCCTGCCCCCCCGCCGTCTCTGTTCTGGTGTCACCCCGCCCACTGTGACTCCTCGGCCCGTTCCTCACCTGACAGAGGATGGGTTTATTCAGGCGCGTGCGGGACGTTTGGTCCAGAAAGGCCCTGGGACAGACTGTATCAAAACTACCGAAACCAAAAATTATTCCATCAGCTGCTCCCCTTGATCGACTTGATCAAGACTGCGACCATCCAATCAACCCACCCACCAGACACGCATCCAACACCCCCTGCAAATCCACCTCACCCGGGGAGAGAAGGGTGTTGGGGGTGCCATGTCAACAGCCCAGAGAGGTGCCACCCGTAGTCCTCCTTTTGTCCCCGGGTGGAGTTGCTCCATCGCAGAAGGTTGGTCAGGCAGGACTTGTGCTTGGTGAACCTGTGCTGGCTGTCCTGAATCACTTCCTGCCCTCTATGGGCCTCAGCAGAACTCCCAGGAGGATCTGTTCCATAATCTTCCCAGGCATAGAGCTGAAGCTGAGGAGTTGGTAGTTCCCAGAGTCTAGGTATTTATTTTCAAACAGTAAGATCTAGATCCTGCTTATGAACATTTTAATGTCTATAGTAACTGTCACAGGGCAGTGGCACTGTGGCTCAGCATGGAGATGGCCAGTGAAGGTGGGTTGGTGCTGGTCCACTGGAGACAGAAGCTCTGGGGGGTGAAGAAACAGCTGCATGGTGCCCCCTCCAGTCCTGGGCAAGTGGGGGCCGTGCTGGGCTGCGGGAACCTCAGGGGCACCTGCTGAGCTGGCCCCCATTGTGGACGTCCCCCAGCTCTGTGCCAGGCACGTGGGGAGCTGCTGGCCAGGGCAGTCCTGCAGTGGGTGCTGCTGGGCCAGTGGGATGGGCAGCAAATCAGGTAGGAGAGAGGAGAGGTGGCCCCAAGGAGCTGCTTGCCCTGAGCCAAGGACTTTTCTGTATCTCGTGCTCTGCCAGGGAGGAGGTGCACTAAAATCTGGGAGGGAGAATGGCTGGGACAGCTGTCCTGAACTGGCCAAGGGGATACTCTGTGCCATAGAACGTCGTGCCCAGTATGGGGGAGTTATCCAGAACAGAGGGCTGATAGGGGTTTGGGGACTGGTTTGGCATTGGTTAGCAGGTGGTGAGCAGTTGTAATGTGCATCACTTGTTTTGTTGTGTGTTCTCTCCCTTTCACCATCTCCTTTTTATTACTATTGTAGTTATGATTATTATTTTACTGCATTTCAATTATTAAACTGTTTTTGTCTCAGCCCACAAGTTCTAGTTTCTTTGCTTTCCTGAGTATGCTCCTTATTCTGTCAGGGGCAAAGTAAGTGAACAGCTTCATGGTGCCTAATTGCCAGTTGACAGTGCTCTTTGATGACCGACGTGGAGCATGAAGGGTTCGAGATAATTCCCAGGTGCCAGCTCCTGACTCCTCCAAGGGAACTCCAGGAAGCATTTGGTCCATGTTCAGGGCAGGTCCATACCAGCAGCTGCCTGACACCCTCAGGCACTTCCTGGAGCACTGGGATTTGCTCCAGAGACAGGTTAGGTCCCAGGTAGTCTCTGCAGAGTTTTCTAGAGCAGTTCTCCAGGGAACCCTGTGTATGCTGGGGAAGGGCTGAACCTGGTGGCTCTGCTTGACCTGTCACCAGCAGCTGGGGAATATTTGGGTACACTGTGGAGATGGCAGAATGTTGCTGGTAGAAGCCCCCTGTGAGGTCACAAAGCCAGGTCCTGGAGTGCAGTGTAGGTTGGGTGTCACGGGCTTCAGCAGCAGTGGCAGGAGCAGCAGCAGCTGCATCATGGTACAGGCACGGTGGGCCCTGACTCTCATCCTCCTCCTGGTGGCCCTGCCAGCCCAGGATGTTGGGGCTGCTCCATGGCGAGCACAAGCAGTGGGTAGGTGGGCAGGCCAGAGCCAACACCCAGCTCTGACAGATCCTGATGAGCAACAGCAACTTGGAATTCAGCTGACACACTTTCTCTCTAAAGTGCCAGAGCGTGAGGCTGTGCCTCAGGAGGAAGCACCTCAGGAAGGCCATCAGGCAGTGCCAGTCCCTGAGGAAAACACCAGGGCCTTTCACACAACAAGTGTGTCAGGTAATCGCTGTCCATTCAGCGGCGTCTGCTGAGATACCCGGGTGTCTGCAGGCACTGCCCTGGTGCTGCTGCTGCTCCTTGCAGCAGCAGCCAAACTGTCAGTGCAGAGCCAGTGCTCTGCCAGCAACCAGGAGTGGCTCTGGGGTGACTGTCACCTCTGGAGTGCAGGTTGTTGCTGTGCCAGGGACGCACGCTCGGATGCTCTGTGGGTGCAGTGAGATGCTCACCACCTCTTACACTCCACTCTCAGGGACTTCAGAACTTTGCTCTTTTGGGAATGAGGCCACCTGGACACCCCTCAGTGAATGATGGGAAATGTGACTCTGGATCTAATGTCCCTCCCCCAGCACCTGCGTCCCAGACTTTGCTATGAGACCCTGGAGGCCCTAACACAACAAAGAGGGATCCCTCCTCGGAACTGGGGTCCAAAGGGATGCACTCTCAGATCCAGCATGGCTTAAGGGGACCCTACATTGTCCTCCTGCAAACTCTGTACCTGAGCCATGCTGAGGCTTTACTTTTCCTTGATCCTTGACAGTGCTGGCCAACCCTGGGGAAGGCCCCCATGCCAGGATATAGGAATACTTTCAAAGTTATCCAGGCACTGGGCAGCCCTGCCACAGGTTGTAAGTGGGAGACAAGTCCTGAAAACTAGGGGCAGGCAAATGCTGCCCATACTGCAGAAAAGGCAACAAGGGAGAGGGAAGTTCACGTCTCTCCCTAGAGGGCCTGACTGCATCCCCTTGGGGTATGGGTGCTGAGCTGGGGAGGGAGAGCTGGGGATGGCTCTCCTTGACACAGGGATGGGTTTTGTCCATCTCACTCTAAGGGGCGATTGGTCAGACAGCTGTGCTCCCTCCATGCTCTCTGTCCAGCCCCCTGAGTCCTGCCCAGGGGGACAGCAATGTCCTTCAGCATCAGACAGAGTCTCCATCCAGGGCAGCACCTGCCAAGCTTCAAAAGGGAAGATGGGCGAGCACAAGAGAAATTGTGGGCAAATGTGAAGGATCCCCAGGAGCAGGGAGCAAAGCCTGGGTGTGCTGCGTTCTTCCTTGATCCCCTCCCCTGTTCTGTTGTTTCGTCAGGACAGATGGTGCTCCAGGGTATGAAGGGAGCTCCTTGGTGCAGGGGGGTCTGGTTGCAGCTGTGGGCACAGGGAGGACTTTCCCAGCTTCTTGGCTGGACCCTGCACTGGAACTCCCCTGGCACTGCAGGAGCCACTGGTCAGTCCTGACCAGCTGCACAGCCTGAGCACTGCTTCCAGGGTTTGCTGGGGGGAAAATGCGACTTTATTCTTTCCATTAAGGTCCAGAGTATCGAGATGGAAGGAGACAATCTTCCCTGGAGACATCCAAAGTGCTACATGAAATCCTGAGGGAGCTGAAGGTGATACTAGCAGGTGGGTACAGGTCACTCCTAACCAGCACAATGGGGCAGCGGAGGTTTCAGGTGCATGTAGGGGCACACCGTAGCCCCCCCGCCCACACTTCAGTCCCTCACTGCAGGGACCCTCCATGTCATGCCCTGCGGGTACTGGTGAGCTGCAAGGGTGGTCCAGAGTCTCTACTGCCAGTTGTGTCTCCAGCTGAGTCCCAGGGACTGCATTTGCCCCAGTCAGATCATCCCTGGCCAGAGCACAAGAGAAATTATGGGCACATGTGAAAGATCCCCTGGAACAGGGAGGAAAGGCAGACACTGGATGAACAGGATTGTGGCCACTCCCAAGTGTAAGCAAAGCTGAGAGGAGAGAGAGGGTCCGGAAAGCACAGACTTGCAAGACCTGTGGGAGTTCCTTGGTTTCTACTGAAGCCATAGAAATGTTGCCGCCGCGGGATATTCCCTCATCCAGAGATGCTAATGAAGTGGGAAAGAACTTCTTTTGTTGGCAATGTCAGCCCTCCAGTGAGATTGCCAGAAGTGTGCAGGACACACTAATGCGCAGAATTGTTCCTCCAGGTGTGAAGAGCCTGCGCCTTAACAGCGCTGTCAGCCGGAGATCCACCAGCACTGGGAATGGCGGAGCAGACCCAGACGATGAGGATGACAATGAGGATGACGATGTGGATGACGGGGCAAAGCCAAACATTGTAGTGGGCAGGGCAGACCCAAATGCTGTGGATGCTGATAATTTCCAGAAGTACTGCATAGAAGGCATCGTGGCGGTCCTTGGCTCGATGCTGCTGGGAATGGTGCTGTGTTGTGTGCTCCACGTGTGGAGGAAGAGGAGAAAGTGAGTTGGTGGGGCAGAGTGGAGCTGCCAAACTGGTATTGAGTGGCATGAGGCATTTCGAGTTCTGGTGCTCTGGGTGCCTAGCAAGTCACTGTGGAGATTGGAGCTGTGAGCTGGTGCCCCGTGCTCTGCCCGGAGGTCTCTGTGCCCACAGCTCCCCTGTGCAGTTGGGTGCCCAGAGCCCACGGGGCGCCCAGTGCTGCTCCTCACCCTCACACCCGCCCCGTGCCCCAGCCGGGCCTCAACAACTTCCTCTCCGCAGGCGCCTCGCAGCTTCCAAAGCCAGTTCGGAGCGCCCGGACAGCCAGACAGAAGCCAGCAGAATATTTGCAGGAGTATAAATAAAGATGAGCAGCACAATCAACTGTGTTGTACTGGCAGCAAACTCCCATGGGTGCCACTACAGGGCCTGGGGGTCCCCTGGGTTCTGAGGGGGTGCAGGGGGCCCCATGACACCACGGAGTCTAACTTGCCACTGATTCTAATTTATTCTAATTTGATTTTCACTGTATGTATTATCCATGCTGTAAGCAATACAGTGACCCCGTACACCACAATTTGTTGTGTTTTTGCAAATTCATATTAATTCCACTTGAACATGAGGAAGAACTTTTCTATGCAGGTGACCATGCACTGGAACTGATTGCCCAGGTTGTGGAGTCTCCCCCACTTGTGATATTCCAGAACTGTCTGGACACAATTTTGTACAATGTGCTCTGGATGACCCTGCTTGAGGAGGGAGGTGGGACCAGATGTCCCACTGCTGTCCCTTTCAACCTTATCCACAATGTGATTCAAGTTTGTTTTCACTCATACCTTTGCCAGTGATTCACCACCATGCAGTGAGTGGAAGGGGTCTCCCATGCAGGGGAGGCACCCAGTGAGACTTCTTCATATGCTTGGGCACCATCTCCTGGAGAAATGCATGGCGAGGAAAGGAGCCAGGTGAGTGAGCTGGGGCAGACCTTGACAGGGCTTTTTCCATCCCAGCTTACTGGGACACCAGGAAATGGTGGGCTGCCTGTGCAGGCATCCCCCGTGGAGCTCTGCCACAGGGCCCCTGTGTCTGGCTGCTGTCCAGAACAGGCACTGAGTGCTTCCCAGCCTCCAGCAACACATAGACCCAGGAATATTTTATATATATTCTGTTTTATACCTTCTACCATGACATGATAACACACTGTATTTCATACATTTATTCTGAACCTGCTTTCCTGTTGCTCCAATAAACCAAACCATGAATCTGGGTCGATTAAGTTCTCACAGAACATGACCACACTTACAGTGCCTGGTTGGTGATACTCTGAAATTTAGCCTTCTGATCTCTCAGGACCAGCTGGAACACAAGGGGGTTTGTTTCCTGCCAAATTTCTAAACTCCTGCCAGTGGACGGTGGCAGCGGTACTAGAGGGCTCCAGAGCCCTTCGATTGGCATTGCTTGTTGTGACATCCCTGACCTGCCCTCCTTATCCCTGTGCACCCAGCCATCCCTGCTTTGGCAGTGCCAAAGAGACACCTGGGCGATGCCATGCAGGGCTGCAGAGGTCCCTGGGTAGAGGCTGGGGCTCAGCCAGGACCCAGAGGAAATCCTTCACCCCAATCGTAGCTTCTTGCCACCACAAGCATGAGAAATTCTGGCAAGGCTGGAGAGACACACAGAGCTGCCAGGGAAGGTGGAGGAGGAGGAATGTGGTGTCTGGCCTTGCCCTTCCACCCTGGAGAGCCCATCCCTTCAAGACATGGTTCCTCTGCCAGTAATGGGATTTGCAGAAGGTGGCAGGACGTCTTATCCTCTCTTGTGTGCACATAGACACCTTAGGGTGTCCATTGGGCTTGTGGGGAAGGCTCTGATCTGAGGACTTTGTTTGCTGGAGTCCCCATCCCTGGATGGATTTAACAGCTGTGTGAATGTGGCACCTGGGGACATGGGTTAGTGGTGGTCTTGGCAGTGCTGGGGAATAGCTGGATTCTATGGTCTCAGAGGGCTTTTCCAACCCAAACGATCCCGTGATTCTATTCATCTCACACCTCTCTTGCACTGCAGGGCAGCAGAAGAGGATTGTGGGAAGGTGACCAGAGCCATCATCCTGGGAGGGGAAAGGATTGGCACAGGGGCAAGCAGAGATCCCTTGGCTCAGGTAGGGGTCTGTGGAGGAGATGTCAGCATGCACAGAGACACAGAAGGGACACTGAGCATCCCAAGAGGAAAAGGAGGAGACATGAGCGATCCAGACTGGTGAATAAAAGAGATCTGAGCATGAGCAAAGGAGAATTGAGGGTCATAGTGGACACAGTGGGCAGAGGAAAGAGGTGTGACTGGGCACTGGGGAGAGAGGGGAGATGCAAGCTGGCTGGGGGGCCAGAGCAGCGTTGGAGGGGAAGTGGTGTGCTCTGGGTGTGCAGGGAGGGGCAATGGAGGCACATGTGGCAGGGTTGTGAGCAGTGGAACAACTTTTGGGGTGAGGTAAGGAGAGGGAGATCATTCAACAGTTAAGTCATGGGCAAAACACTTGACTCGGGAAAATTAGTTTTAATTTATTACTAATTAACAACAGAGTAGGACAACATGAAATAAGAGGATCAGTCAGGAGTGGAGCCAGGGTAGGCAGGTGCTGGGGTTTTCGGAGGCTGCTGGTGACACTTAAGAGGTCCACAGTGTGCCAGTGAGTGTTGGGATGCCCAGTGATGCTGTTGAACACCAGGGCACGTGCAGGGACCTGCAGGTCAAAGCCAGCACCAGGACCGGCAGTGCCGCTGCCAAGCAGGTGGATTGCGGGGCAGGCTCAGCATCCATCAAAGGTTCCCAATGCAGGAGTTACAGACTTACTGGTGTTACTAGGGCGGGGGGATGTAGCCTCTGGGTCTGCATGTGAGATGGCCACAGGCTGGAGTGTTTCCCAGGGCATTCCCAGCAGCTGCCAGAGTGCTGCCTCAGTGCTTTAAGTGCCTCCAGTGTCACAGTCCCACTGCTCAGGAGTGGGACTCACTGTAGGAGTGAAGCTGACAAAGGTCTAAGGATCCCCTCCCAGCGCTAGGGACCTGCAATGTATTGGCCTGGGGGCATCTCGAAGGGCCACCCCTCCTGCTCCTTCCCAGCACATCCTTGGCCCTGCACCCCATCTCTTCAGTGCTGCACCCATGTGATCAATGCTGCTCCCCACGTGCAAGGCTCTGTACCCCCTTTTGCTCAGTGCTACACCCTTCCACACTTGGCCATACACCTGCAGACTTTGTGCTGTGCCCCATGTTTGGTGCTGCATCCCACATACTCAGTGCTGCACCCCATGTACTTGTTGCTGCACCCCGTATGCCCAGTACTGCTCCCCAGACCTGCCTCTACCCCTGCAGAGGTGTAGACTCACCTGGATCCCTTCTCAGCTTTGGGGGTACAGGGTTATGGGACCTGGGGGCCCAGGGCACGGATCCTCCCAGCTTCATCCAGGGACTCCTGCCTCAGTTTCCTCCTCAGTTCACACATCTAGGGCAGATGGGGACACCCAGTGGTGACAGGAATGTGGAGTGGGGACAGTGTAAGGGTGTGTGGTCATCCCCTGCTACTGCTTTGGTGAGCTGAGAGTGGCAGGGGGTCCCCAGGCTCCAGGTACACGTCCCTCCTTACCCCCCAGCCCCAGCCTGGGCTGTGCTGTGGCTCTATGCACCCAGTGCTGCACGTGGCCTGAGACACAGGGCCCATGGGGACACGGGACGGACTCTGGCCGGGTGACGCAGGGGCAGCGATGCAGCAGGGCTGGGGCACCCTGGCCACTTCCCCCCCCGCAGCAGGTGCCATCTGCAACCCCTCGTCACTAGTGTCCCCATGACGTGATGGCCTGTGATGGCCCAGCCATGGCCAGCCCCCAGCCACTGACCCGTGCAGCGGCACAATCCCTGGCCAGACACCCCAGCTTCCCATGCTGGCTGACCTGCTGCCCTGGGGCTGCCTGTGGCCTCTGCCCACTGAGCCATGGTTCCTGCTGGGCAATGATCACCCCAAGATGGGAATGGACACTGGCACTCACCCTGCTCAGGGCACACGTGTGCCCCCAGCATGTGCATGTGCATATGGGGGCTGTGTGCACACATATTCACAGAGGGCTGCGCACTAGCTGAGTGCAGGGGTTCACCCCCACCTGTGTCACCCAGGCTGGAGGTGCTGGAAGGGACCCAGCAGGACCTCCTGGGAACCTCCTGGGACCTTGCAGGATTCCCTAAGCTGCCAGCACTCAGCTGTGGATGCTGGTGCCATGGTTGGTCCTGGTGGGTACTGGTTTCAGTCCCCACATGTGGTCTTTGCTGAGGCCAGTGCATACCCTGGGCTGGTGCTGTTGGTGGGTGCTGGTCTCAACCAGTGCAGGCACAAGGCCCATGTGTGATGTCAGTTCAGAGCTGGAGTGGGACTGAGCCACACTGGAGTGCCAGCCCAGTGGTCAGCAGCTCCGTGCCCACCTGGGCTGGTGCAGCACTGTTGCTATGCCTGGCACAGGCTGGTCATGCTGGACCTGAGCAGAGCTGTGCCATATGTGGGCCAGACCCACACGGACCCACACCCGTGCCTAACTGTGTCAGGCTGTGCTGGAGCCCAGTCTGGGCCCTCACACGTGCTGGGCTGTGCCTGTGCCACACTGGAGCAGAGCCCACATCGGTGCCAAGCTGTGCCAGATGCGCCCGAGCCCAGTCAAGGCCACACCCGTGCGGGGCTGAGCCAGACGATGCCAGGGCAGAGCACAGATTCGCGTCAGGATGTGCCACACAAGTGCTGGGCCGTGCCAGAGTCGAGTCAGCCCACTATCGGGTTGCACTGTGCCGGGCCGGGTTCGTGCCAGTGCCAGTGCCAGTGCTGGTGCCGGACCGGACCGGGCCGGGCCGGGCCGGGCCATTCCCGTGCCGGGTCCGGCCATGCTATTCCCGGGCCGGTGCCACCGTCCCTCCACCCGGGGGACGCGGATGGCGCACGTGGTTCTCAGGCGCGGTGCCCGCGCGGAGGGGCAGGCCGGGCCCGGGCTCTGTGCTCGGCGCTGTCCAATGGCGGCGCGGCCCCGCCCCCTCCATCGGCGAGCGGACCAATGGACAGCGAGGGCGGGGCGAGCCCCCGCGGGAGGGGCGGGGCCGCGGTCACGTCGGGGCGGAGGGCGGTGTTAAAGCGCGCCGGGCGCTTGTGGCCGCGTCAGTCCGGGTGGCGGGGGCGGACGGGACCGGCGGGGACCGGTCGCGAGTGGAGCGGCGGAGCGGGGCCAGAGCGGCAGCGAAGCGGGACCGCAGTTGGGGCTTCCCGGTTAGCGCAGCCCGGCCCGGCCCAGCCGGTGAGCTGAGATGACGGGCAGGGGCGGACGCACACATGGCGGCGGGAGGGGGCGGT
>VZRS01006535.1:0-74355 GCA_013398055.1 Ifrita kowaldi
TATCCTACCCCACCCCATCCTATCCTATCCCGTCCCATCCCATCTACTTCCTCAGGAAACCGGCTTAAAACCCGAGAGCCACCGCGTAACCCTCTGGGAGGTGGCTCAGGGTTGTGTCCCTTCCTCCCTGGGGACTCCCCCAAGCCTCCCAGACTTGTAAGGTCTTTCCACCTTTCCTTGTTGTGGAAACACGGCTGTTCCCCAGGAGCGTCCTGCTGCTCCCTCTGGAGCTGGGACCGTTCGTTATCCCCAGGTTCGTTGTCCCCAGGCAGGTGACTCTGGGCAGGTCTGAGCTGGGGATCCGTCCCCGAGCACCCTCTTGCCAAGCAACCGCACAAGTCAACAAACAGAGTCACCCCTGGACCTTTTCTCACCTCCCAGACGGGCTGTGGTCAAACCCACCCTGCCAGGAACTCCAGAGGTCGAGTTTAGTAAATAAATACATTGAGAAATTTGGGGTTGAATCCAGTAAACAGGCCAGAAAATGCGTGAGGGGTGTGTGATACACAGTGACAAAGAAATATTTCTGATGTGTTAATTCAGGTAAATGATTAAATGTGAAAGCAGGAGGTACAGCCCTGACTGGGGTTTCTGCACAGTCATTTTGGATGTGAGGGATTGGCTGTGGGACGTACCAGGTGCCAGCTCCTCTTGAAACCACCCTCCAGACCGGGAAATTACCAACAGACCGAAAACTCGCCAGAGGAGAGGTTTTAACCCCTTACTGGGCACAGCCTGGGACGGGCAGAGAGCAAAGCTGTGGGAGACACACAGCCCAAAGTGGTGGCTGGAGCTCCAAATCCCTGCTTGCCCCCACCTCTCCTCCCCAAACACGGTTCAGTGGCCATGAGCCCACCCTGACCCCCACCAGCTCCCCACCACGAGAGCTCCATGAGCCACCACTTGCCTGAATGCCAGTGAAATTTTTATAGGATTTACAAACGGAGGATTTTGTAGAACAAAAATGGAAAGTAATGACCGACCCCACCTGTCTGTGTGGAGCTGGGGAGGGGAGATCCCGCCGGTCCTGCTGCTCTGGTGGCTCTGGCTCCTTGGTGGGATGGGATCCAGCTCCTTGGAGACAAATCCTAATTCCAGCAAGCATTTAGCAACGGCAGGAAAAGTGCTTTGGAGGAAAGGCAGGCTATCCCTACCCTTTTATCCTACTCTTTCAAGACACGGCTTGAATTTACTCATGGAATTATTTCTTTGGACAGCCTAATGAAGGGCAGAGCTGCTGCGACTCCAGCCTTTTCCATGGGGTATTCCCAGCGTTCCTGGCCAGTGAGGGGATTATGCAGCAAAACCCCTCGGCTCTCCCAGGCCGGGGTGAGCTCCTGCTTTTGCTTCAAGCTAATTCACAGCAGTCTGGATGTTGCTGAGGCCGCTTTTGTGGCTTTTGGGAGAAGGCATCCGCAGCCGGGGAAGTGTCCGCGCACGGAGCCCCGGCTGCCGCTGCGGGGGTCAGACCCTGCTGGGTTTTGGCGGATCCCTCAGCTCGATTTGCATAGTCACCGGCCCCGCGCTGACAGGAAGGAAGATCAGCGAGACCCAGGGCAGGAAGGGGCGAGGAGCGAACGGAAAGAGAGAAAAGCCACCGGGCTGGAACCGACGGGGAGCGACGGGGGGACCCGGACCCGCCTTCCCCAGGTGCTGCCCCGAGCATCGCCCCGGCACCGGCTGCCACCACCTGCAGGGAACACCAACGGGAAGAGCGGCTTCTACCTTGGCCTTGAGCATCCTTCGAGGAAGAAGCAAAGCCCTGGGGATAGAGAGCTGAGCGGGGCACGGAGGGGCTGCATCCTCTCGCCCACCACGAGGATGCCCTCTCCACTCCCCTGCTCACACACCGACCCGGGAAAGGCGGCAGGAGGCCAAGGTAGGGCTCGGTGGGGCTTTGGAGGGGTGTGGGGAGAAGGAGAGGTGTCGCTTGGCTCTCCCGTGGGGGGGACAAGCTGCTGCAGAGCTCGTGCTGTGATGGCCACGAGAAAAGGAGTCGCTGGGCCAGCGTGGCAGGGCCGGGAGCTGCTGGGCAGACGTTCCTGGCAGGGCAGCCTGGCACAGCACGGCACGGCACGGCATGGCCACTATGCTGGCAGGAGTGGGTGGAGCCCTGAGGGATGGAGACGAGCACGGGACCTCACAGGGGACCTGGCACATGTCACACATTCTGTCCCCTTGCCTGCTCTGCCTGCCTGGGCATGAAGGCAGCCACAGCCAGGCCATCCTGCCTGCCCAAAGCCTTGTGGAGCAGCTTTTCCCCCCCTTAATGTCATTTGCTGAACTAATTAACTTCCAAACCGTCCAAAATAAACTCCAAGATGTACCACCAATAGAAAAGGATGAGATTAGAGACACACTCACCTGTGGCACGGTGCAAAATTACACCAAAGAGTGGGGCAGGGCCCTGGGGTGTCACAGGAGCAGGTCAGGGAGCTGGAGCTCAGCTCTGCACCCAGGTGGGCACAGAGCCCGGGCACGCTGGGCTGCCTCAGGGCATCAGTCCTGCAGTTATTTAGGCACTTATGGGCACTGTGTATCCCATAAATATGGGGCTGCTGGGGCCGGCGCCTGGCGGAGCACAGGCTGGCTGCTGTCACCCTCTGGGATATCACCGTCACTCAGGGTTTGGCCACCACGTGGGAGAGTTATCCAAAGCCAGACAGGCATCTCTGGGAGTCAGGGGATACCTCACACTTAGGATGTCCATGATCCACAGAAATTTCTTTCTGGAGAAGGTGCAGCTGCTCTTTGGGGTGCTCTGCAAGCCCAGAAAGATTGTTCTGATCAAACCCCGGAGGTCGCTGGGGCAGGACCACATCCGCCAGCATCCCTGCAGCCCGGGCTGGCAGCAGCTCCTGCCCAGTTTTCATGCTGAAATCCTCTGATCCCATGGGTGGGAAGGGCAGAAGCTGCATGCTGGGAGGATCTGCTTTCCTATCAGCTGTTTGCACATCTGTGGTAAAGCATCCTAGGGGCACGGCCAGCTCAGGAAATGCATCAGCCTTCATTCTGCAGCTTGTGAGGTGCGGCAGTGCCCTGCAAGGCACCTCCTCTCCAAAATTAGCTTCATTTTTAGCTGTTTGGAATCACCCATAGATTGATTTTTTTTTTTTTTTCGTTTGGGAACCCCCCCGATTTTTTTTTTTTTTTTTTTTTTTTTTTTTTTTTTTTTTTTTTCTGGTGATATTTGGGGTTGGCACTGCTGGCATCCAGCCCAGGGGCCCTTCATGGTCCCTCACCTCCTATTTAACCCCTGCTGTGTCTGGGCCCCGTTATTTGGGTTGGGGTTTAAGGAAACCAAAAACCAAAACCCAGACCTGGAAGAGATTAGATTTGACATAAAATAGGTTTGGCATTAAATCCAGACCAAAAAATATAAGTCAGATGCAAACTGAGTTACTCGCCAGTCTGCAAGCGTCATAACTGAGTAATAATGCAGAAGGTATTTAATGGCATCGTTTAATTACCAGAAATTAGGGATGTGAAATCTTTTCGGTTCTGCCAAAAGGTGGCAGCCTCCATCCTGGCTTCGGGATTCGCTCAGCTGAGGGGGAGCAGCTGGAGGTGTTGCCTCGGGAAATGTTTTCATGCAGCTCGCTGACCTCCGAGGTGGGATCAGTTCAAGACAGGAGAAGTACCTAAAAAGCCCCAAAGGTGTGAGAGTAAAGGACCCCGAGAGCCGCCGGAGGAACCCAGCACACCAGGATGTGGTGGGGAGTTCTGGCGGGGCCGGGGCCGCTCCGCGCCCGTGTCCGGGAGAGGAAGGGCAGCGCTGAGCTGGGGCTGAGCTCCCAGGGCTCCCCAGAGCAGAGCTTTGGGGGATTGGCTGCACGGAGAAAGCCCACGGTGGTGGCACATGGACAAGGAGATGGCCAGGCTGAGGTTTCCTGCGTGTTTGGGGCACGGAGCTGAGCTGCAGTGGGCACCTCCCACCTGCTGCAGGTGCTGTGTGATGATGCCATTCTTAGCTCATATAAAAAGCTTTTAACCTTATCTAAACGCTGCAGATCAGTCCATTTTCGGATGTTTTCCATCTGTGGGTGCCTGCAGCCATGCAGGAGCTCTTGCCCAGCACTTTGGTGCCTGTCTAACCTCGGCACCCTCAGCCCACCCCCAGCCCACCACAGCAGGTGGGGTCCCCAGGGCTCTGCGAGCTGGGAAGTCCCACTCGAGGTGCCAACCACCCCCTTCCCCCCGATGCTGCTGGAGAATCTGCCCATGAGCCCCTGCAGGGGGACAAACACAGATTTCCAACTGCTGGGCGTCACCTGATGCAGTCCTGGTGCTGCTGGCAGCTGCTGGGACGGCTCCTGGCCCGGCACAGTCCCAGGTCCTCTGCAGATTCCTAAGGCACGGGGTGATGGATCTGTCTGGGGCAGGAGGAGGGTCTGGGAGGCAGTAAATGCCTGTTGTCTCCAGACAGCTTCATGCTGTGGCCACCTCAGGACTGTCCCTTCGTCCGGGATTCCCTGGGTGCTGCTCTGGTCATGTTGGACTTCCAGGAGTGAAGCTGCACGTACAGAATTAGAGCCAGAGATGAGCAGGAGCAGCTACATCCAGGCCCCTCTTCTCTGGTGTTGGTGCCAGGAGTTTGAATCCTGGAACAGGATGGACACAGCTGCTTGGGAGAGGATTGTCTGTGGACCTTCCAGCACAGTGCTTGTGGCTCCCAGGCACTGATGGGCTTTGGCAGGGACACTCAGGTGGGATGTAGGGATGGTGAGATTGGAGCTGCTGGAAGAACACATCAGTGTTGTCTAAACATCCTTAGAAGAGAGGATTTTCTCCTGGGCTGGACCTTTGGACCACACTAAGCAAAAAAAAAAAAAAAAAAGGGTTAATGCCAAGTTCTTGCCAAGAAAATCCCCATTTCCCTCCCTGGGCCTTGCAGGTGCCACTCATCAGTTTGGCTGGGCAGCCTCCCGCCCTCCAGCCTCTTATCCCAGTTTCCCTGGGGACACAGGCAAGGCAGGGCAGACACAAACCTGTATCCCTGCTCCTCTGGCTGCCGGTGGGACACTGCCCCTGCTGGATCCTGGCCAGGCAACAGCTGCACACCCGGGATGTGCAGGGTTGACACCTCAGGCAGAGGGGAGTGCGGCACTCCCAGAAGAGGACTCACGGCCAGCAGCCTTGGAATGAGCTGGGTCCCATCCTGGACACGCCTGGATCTCTGTAGGAGTTACAGAGCTTGGCTTTGGCTGGCCCTTTCCCTTCAGACAGCTCTTGTGAGAGCTGGTAACTCCCTCCACCCCCTCAGGATGCAGCCTCCAGCAGCTCCACGTGGTCCTAGAGCTGCACCTGAAACTACTGGAACCAGAAAAACATCGCAGCCCCTGCATTATTTCTTCTGCTGCTTCATTCTCCCAGTGAGATGCCTCTGCAGGAGCTGGCCCACAGCTGCTGGTGTTTGAAGGAGCACCAGAGGACACCATCAAACATTCTCTGGTGCTGGAGCAGGTTTCCCCCATCAAAGGGCCACGTTTCAGAGGAAGGGCTGCAGGGAACATCGCTGCAAGCAGCAAAAGCCCCTTTCATTCTGGCTGTGCTCTGGCTTGCACAGCAAAGATGAGAGACAGACCTGGGCACTGCAAAGGCTTAATTGAACCTTCCAGGCCAGTTAGAGACAAGAACACATCAAAGGGTGAACATTTCACTGTGAATTGCTCACTGAGCTCCTTTAATTGATGGGATCTTCATTGACCGGGCACTGCCTGGGGACTGATGAGTGAGAGCTGCTGCTGGGGCCCTGCTGCTCCCGGTCTGGAGAAAAGGGCTTTGCTGTGAGATCACCACCACTGCCAGGAGCTCGTGGACCTCTGACACCGCTGACACGAGGGGGTCAGAGCTGGGCAGCCAGGGCAGAGCCTAGGCTTCCATCCTGAAGCTAGAGGTGGTGGGCTCAGACCCTGCTCTAACAGCACCTCCCAGCCCTACAGGGGCTTTGTCAGGGCCCACCAGGGCAGGTGGGGCTGGGCTGGTGCTCTGTCACCCAGCACTTTCTGTCACTCACCCCACTCTGTAGGACATGCCACATGTGTCTGTGGCAGATCCTGCCATGGTCTGTGAGGGACTCAGCCCTGGGGATGCTGTCAGGTCCTTCCTGCAGCCCAGCCACCTTCTGCAGTCTTGTGCTTCTGGTGGGAGAAATAAACCCCAGCATGGATCCCTGGGAGGGAGGATGAACAGAAGGAGAAGTTCCAAGCACCTTGACCTCGCACCATGGACCAGAAACTCTACCAGGTTTTCCTGGTCCAGCTACATCTGTGCTTTCTCCCTAGAAGAGGTCTGACCAAAGAAAGGAGAGTTACCTGTACCTGTTGGCAAGGCTGCATCAAAGCCCCCACAGTGCCCATGTGCCCCTCAGGGGTGGGTTTGACAAAGACAAGGCTGTCTGTGGGCAGGGACCCCCTTGCACAGCCTCTGACCAGCATGGAGGTGTTCACACGGATCCAGAGCATCCTGTAGGCCAGGTGGAGAGGAGGAAAGATGCCAGGACACAGGCCCTGGGACACTGTGTGTGCATTGCTGCTGTGATCACACATGCCCCGGGGCTCAGAAGTTCCCACCTGGACATGGCCATTGCCTGGAGATGTCTTTGGGGCTGGTGGAGAGGCCACAGCACAGCGCCACCTGAACTGGGAACACTCTCAGGCATGGAGACACTTCCCTCTCCACCTCTGCTGGAAGAACAACAGGACTCTGAGCAGATACACTTCTTAAAAACAAACACCAGACCCTCAGCGTGGGTTGGCAGCAGCTGAGGGAGCGGGAGCAGGTAGATGCTCCTTCTCTGGGTGATGATTCAGAGCATCTTCAGAGCTCTACAACAGGATGTGGTGCTGGCCACACTCAGCAAGCCCCGACGGAGGCTCTGAATGGGGGCAAGATGGTTTGAAACCAAAACAGGCCTTACCTCACTCTGCCTGCTGCCCCACAGCTTCCTTCACAAGCCAGAGAAGAAGAACGTACAGCAGTTCCCAGCCCTGTGACAGTGGTGGCACCCGGGTGCTCCCCAGGTGGCACAGGGGCATTGTCAGGGCAATTCATGCACCAGTGTGCTTGAGAAAGGTTGTGGCATAAGTGCTGGTGGTGAAGGCACCAAGTGTGGGGCACTTGAGGTCCCAGCTGTGCCCCTGCCAGGCCCACAGTGAAGGGGACTCTGTCATAGCCAAAAGCTGCTGAAGGACCCTTGGCACCACCATAGCTCAGAGTGGGCTGCCCCCAACACTGCTCCTGATGCTTCTCCTCTTCTTCCCCCAGGGCCATGGGCAGGGGCTGAGGAGCCCCGGGCAGGGCTGTGAGCTGGCTGGGGGACACCGGGTGGTCCATGGGACACTGCTGCCACCACAGCGCTCCTCACCCAGGGACCGCCCATGCCACGGGAGGCCTCTGATGGAAGGTGAGTGGTGGTTGGGCAGATCCATCACCTCGGGGGAGTTCTGGGTTCAGAAAGGGGATGAGGTGGGGCACCAGGGTGCGAGCAGTTCCCAGTCCAAGTGAGTGCTGTGCTGGCACATGGGGAATGGCTGTCTCTGGAGAGAAATTATCTTGCTCAGACTTTTTTCTCTGCAAGGGCTTGGATTCTAGGAGAAAACACCATTTCATGACTGTATTCTTCAGCCTCTTTGACTCCAGTTTCAGTGGTTGCTGCCCTGACCTAGCAGCTCCTAACAAAGCCTCCTGCCAGGGCTTTGGGATGGCATCATCGCAAGGAGGGCACTCTGGAGGGCTCTAGCTCCTCCCCTGCTACCTTCAGAGTCAGAAGGAATTCTCCACTGCTGCCTTTCCCTGTCACCCCTCACCCACATCCCCAGGGCTGGCCCAGGACCCACCAGTCCCACTATCCTGTCCCACAGGGGCCTGGATCAACCGGTACCGCAAGGAGCTGGCGAGGTCCATCTCTCCGCAGTTCCTGGAGGAGATCATCTCCTTCCTGCGCAGGCTGGAGCTCCTGACGGCCGAGGAGGCTGCCCAGGTGCAGGCAGCGAGCCCCCTGCCCGAGCAGGTGAGGGCTGTGGTGGATGTCCTGGCTGGCAAGGGCAGCCACGCCTCCCAGTCCCTGCAGAGCTTCATCCAGACCTCCAACTCGCAGCTCTACCTCCACATCACTGTCTACGGTAGGCAGCCAGCATGGAGCCAGCAAGGGGGGCTGCACACATGGCCTGGTGCTTGCTGGAGCACCCTGAGGTGGGCACAGAGCTGGGGGGTGGTGGCAGCTCCGGTGGGAGCATCTGTGATGGGGCCATCTCTGGGACTCTGCTGGGGAAGGACACAGCCAGGGCTGACGAGGGCTCTCTGCGAGGTCAGAGGGACCTTTCTCCAGGCCCCTCGCTGCCCTCTGCACACCTCCCTGGGCAGCCTGAGGAGTCTTTAATGTCCTCAGTGTCCACATCACACCAGTCAGTCCCAGCGCCGGGCTGGGAACAGGAAAAGGATGGCTGACCCCGACCCCGTCCACTGCTGACTGCCCCAACTCCAGGCTGTCTTTGCAACCCTCTTGCCAGCAGAGGTTTCCCTGGTTTCCCTCAGGGTTGGAAGGTTCCAACCTCAGCTGGTGTCTGCTCCGAATCTCTCCCAGCACCATCCCCTGCTTGTCCAGCCTTTGCTGGAGGGTTTAATTTTGCTGTGATGCCTGAGCCAGGTGAGCAGGACAGGTGCAGAGATGGCCACCAGGTTCAGCCAAGAGTCCAGTTCATCAGAGAGTCCATGGCAATGAGGCAGGAATGAAGTCAAGTGGGGAAGTCAGTCGAGAGGTCAGAATCAGGCCCAGCAAGGGCAACCAGGTTCAGACAGTCCAGTGGCCACCAGGCAAGGGCAGAGCGATGAGGTCCAAGACCAAGGTCTAGCTCCTACCACATAGCTTAAGCTGAGGCTGAAGGCTCAGGGCTGAGCTTAAATGGGCTCCTGGACTGACTGTGAGGCTGGCCAGGGCCCTTTAGGCCTACTGGTGCCCTCTGAGCCCTGCACCAGGATGTGAGGGCTCCATGAGGTTTCCCTCTGCATGGGCATGGCAGAAAAGTGAAGCAGCTTCTGTCATTTGCCTTTGTGGTTCCTCCTCTTCCTCCTCACCCCTGTTCCATTTCTCTGTGCAGAACCCATGGTGCAGAAGCACCTGGAGAGCCTCCAGAACTCCTATGGGAATGGCCTGGAGCCAGGAGCCCTGCAGCGCCTCACCAACCTGCTGCTGGTGGAGGGCCTGACCGACATCCAGCAGAAGGAGCACGACATCCTGCAGGTTGAAACCACCAAAGGCCTGCCAAACGTATCCAAGAGCATCCCCCTGGAGAAGCTCTTCCTGCCTCTCTCCAAAGTCAGCATCCCCCCTCGGATCTCTGTCACCATCGGCGTGGCCGGGATTGGCAAGAGCACTCTCGTGAAGCTGTTTGTCTGCACCTGGGCAAAGGGGGACATCAACAGGGACATCAGGTTCGTGCTGCCCCTCACCTTCCGGGAGCTCAACACCTACGAGAAGCTCTCTGCTGAGCGCCTCATCTGCTCGGCTTTCCCTCACATCACCGAGCCCGGCTGCATCTCGGCCGGAGCCGTCCGGACCCTGCTCATCCTCGACGGCCTGGATGAGTTCAAGACCCCCTTGGATTTTTCCAACGCAGTGGATTGCACGGATCCCAAAAAAGAGATCCAAGTGGACAACCTGATCACCAACATTATAAGGGGAAACCTGCTGCAGGAGGCCTCAGTGTGGGTCACGTCGCGGCCGGCGGCGGCCAGGCAGATTCCCGGTGGGCTGGTTCATAGGATGACTGAAATCCGAGGGTTTGGGGCTGCAGAGATGAAGGACTTCTTGGACCAGATGTGCCTTGACAACAGAGACCTGTCCAGCCAAGTCCTGAAGCACATCAGGGCTAACAGGTCACTACATGTCCTGTGCACCATTCCTGGTTTTTGCTGGATTTCTGGCTCCTCAATCGCTTATTTCCTGAAACATTGCAGCGATCAATCCCAAGAAGCAGCCGTGGTGCCCAGGACCCTGTCAGAAATCTACTCCTATTATTTTAAAATGGCTCTGAGCGGCGACTGGCTGGAAAAGCCGAGAGAAACCCTCAGGATCGAGCAGGCTGTGAACACCAGCAAGAAGCTGGTGAGCAGCCTGGGCAAGCTGGCCTTCTACGGGCTGCTGCGGAAGAAACACGTGTTCTACGAGCAGGACATGAAGGCCTACGGCATCGACCTCTCCCTGCTGCACAGCAGCCTCTCCACCCGCCTCCTGCTCAAGGAGGACATGAAGACCTCCACAGCTTACTACTTCTCCCACTTAACCATCCAGGAGTTCCTGGCAGCTCTTTATTACTACATGGAGGCCAAGCGGGTCATCTTCGACCTGTTCACGGAGAGCGGCATGTCCTGGCCCAAGCTGCGCTTCCTCAGCCACTTCAAGAGAGCCGTTCAGAGGGCGCTGCAGGCCGAGGACCGGCAGCTGGACATCTTTGTCCGCTTCCTCTCGGGGCTGCTGTCCCCGCAGGTGAACAAGCTGCTGTCCGGGTGGCTGCTGGCCAAGGACGAGCACAGCGGGTTCAGGAGCCAGGCCATCGGCGTCCTGCAGGGCTGCCTGAACACCGACCACGCCATCTCCTCGCGTGCCGTCAACACCATGTACTGCCTGCAGGAGATCCAGCACACGGACATCGCCGCGGCCGTGGAGGAGGCCATGAGGAGCAAGAGCTTGGCCGGGATGCTCACCCCCACGAACTGCTCTGCCCTGGCTTATCTCCTGCAGGTCTCTGAGGTCTGCCTGGAGGAGACAAACCTGTCCAACTGCCTCACCTACAATGTGTGTAAGAGCCTGCTCTCCCAGCTCCTCTTCTGCCACAGCCTCAGGTGAGTCCTGGTGGGATTGCACCGGGAGAAGCGAGCAGAGATGCCAGGCTGTGATTTGTGGAATCACAGATTGGTTTGGGTTGGAAGGGACCTTACAGCCCATCCAGTCCCACCCCCTGCCATGGCAGGGACACCTTCCACTATCCCAGGTTGCTCCAAGCCCCAATGTCCAGCCTGGCCTTGGGCACTCCCAGGGATCCAGGGGCAGCCACAGCTTCTCTGGGCACCCTGTGCCAGGGCCTCCCCACCCTCACAGGCAACAATTCCTTCCTAACTTCTAATCTAAATCTCTCCTCTTTCAGTTTAAACCTGTTCCCTGTTTTAAGTCCCCTCTAAGTCCTGGAGGGCAGTGATGAGTTCTTTCTCCCCTGTGCCTCGCAATTCCAGGTGTCAGTGGAGACATGGGCCCACCAACGTTGTCCACCTGCAGAGAGCTGCCCTGGGGGTGGCACTGGGTCAGCTCTGCTTCTGTCCTTGAGCTTCTCCACCTGGGACAGGCAGATGTCATGGGAGGATCATCCTTTCTCCACTTTGATCTCCAAACCCTTGCTCTTGCTCTTTCCTTGTGTCTTCTGCAGGCTGGACAATAACCAGTTTAAGGACGATGCGATGGAGCTGCTGGGCAGTGTGCTGAGTGGGAAGGACTGCAAGATCCAGAGGCTCAGGTAGGACCTGGCCCAGGGCAGACAGGATGTCCTGGGGATGCAACAGGGAGCTGGGGCACCTCAAAACCAGGGTGGGGGTCCCCCAGGAATGTCTCTCCCACTGGCTCCCCAGGGTGCCTAATGACAAGGACAGCCCCACACAGTCCCCTGCACCCAGGCATGGTGACCTTACCCCGAGGTTGTCTTGCCCTGTCTTCCTGGAACCGCTGCCCCCTCACTGTTCCTAAAAAATATCTATAAATCCATGGGTTATCCCAACAAACCACTTCCCAAGGTCACAGCAGGTCGCTGGACACTCGAGGCTCTGCATGGAGCATCTGCTGCATGGAGGGGACAGGCTCCTGACCCCCACGCAGGGAGATGCCTCATCCCAGACAGATGGGTTCCCACTTTCCCCAGCTCCTGCTCTTCCTTGAGGCTGCACAGAGCTCCCCATGCTGCCATCTGAGCTCCCTTTTTGTGACACAAATGAATTTTATGTCCAGAAACGGTGTCCTTGCAGTCCCTGCCTGCTGTCCACCCCTAGAGAACATCCATCACTTTGGTTGTACCATGAACCAAATGCTCCCCATGGCTCCTCTCTGCTCACCCATCCCAGCTGTGTCCTGGGACATGCCAGGGTCTATGAAATTCTCTTTCTCCTCTGGAAAAACACCCAATTTTCCTTTTTCTGGGCAGCTTGGCAGAAAATCAGATCAGCAACAAGGGAGCCAAAGCTCTGGCCAGGTCGCTGCTGGTGAACAGGAGCCTGATGGTGCTGGAGTAAGTGTTCCCCTTCCCCAGCTCCTGTCATGCACCCGTTCCCACTGGGAACCATTCCCTGCCCACGATGGGGCTGGATCCCACCCGGCCTGACCGAGCTGGGGAGGGTCTCCAGCCCCTAAAGCCACCACCACAAGCTGCTGGCCTCATGTCCCACCTCAGCAGTGCCATGTGGAGGCATCTGGCTTAAACTGGGCCTGTGCCACTCCAGCTTTGCTAACCTTGGCTTTTCTGCCTGTCCTGCCCCAGCCTGCGGAGCAACTCCATCGGCCCCACTGGAGCCAAAGCCCTGGCTGATGCCCTGAAAAAAAACCAAATCCTGCTCTCCCTGAAGTAAGTCTCAACTTCTGTAGCACCTCCTGGAGCAGATCCCTGGCCAAGACCCCTTGTGTCCCTTTTCTGTCCCACTGAGGTTTTCCCACGCTCCAAGGGCCAGCACATGGGGAGACCCTGGGCATAACCTGGGCCAGGACAGTGAACACGAGGGCAGCTGGCACAGACCCAGGGACCAGGGCAGCCCTGGGCCAGAAAGTTGGGATTCTCCTGCCTCTTGGCTTCAGTGGGTCTGGGTTGGGGTTGAGGTGAAGGTCAAGGTCCTTTCCTTGCGTGGGAGCTCACAGGGTGCTGTTTCATGGAAGAAGGGATATCTCATGGGAGAGGAGGGAAGGAGACTCCTGGTCAGGGATGCTTGGGGACCAGACCCCTTTCTCAAGCAGGGACGAGGGCAAGCAAACCTCAGGGCAGGTGGCCACTGCCCTGCAGCCCTGCAGAGCCCCTGGCCCTGCTGTGGAAGCATCCATACCTGGCTTCACTCCTGTCTCCCACAGCCTCCAGCACAACTCCCTCAAGGAGAACGGGGCCACCTTCCTGGCCGAGGCCCTGCTGACCAACCACAGGCTGGAGACCCTGCAGTGAGTGACCGGGACCTGCTGTTCCCCGCTCCGGCCACCCAGTGGCGGTGGCACCGATGGGGATGTGGCACCTGGCATTCACAGGTGCCTCCCTCACCTTTGCAGCCTGCAGAAAAACGCCATCGGAGCGCAGGGCGCCCGGAAAATCGCGGAGGCGCTGAAGCAGAACCGCAGCCTGAGGGAGCTGATGTGAGCACGGCATGAGGCGGAGGGATGGCAGTGCCCACGCCGCATCTCCCGGGATCTGTGGGCAGGAATGGCAGGAAAGGGGCAGGCCCGTGTGGCAGGCAGGAGGGACACTGCTGGCTCTGCCCACGGGGGTGGGTGTGGATAGAGGGAGCAGGGCCTGCAGCGCTGCCTTGGGAGCAGCCCCGGGGAGGTGCTCTCTGTATCTCCAGGGATGCACAGAGCCACATAAAGAAAGGAGAAGCCAAGTTTCCCCTCTGGCAGAGGGAAGCAGCAGGGCTCCAGGCCCTGGGGGAACATTAAAAGCTGTTCCAGCTCCAACCAGCCAGGAGAGCAGAGGTGTACGTAGGTGGGAAATGAGATGGCAGCGAGTTCATGCTCGTTGCGGCAGCAGGAACAGCCTGGGGGAGGTGAATCCCTCGCTGGCAGTTCCAAGCTTCCTCTTCTGTCTTAGACTCTCGAGCAACTCGGTGGGAGACAACGGCTCCATTGCCTTGGCCGAAGCTCTGAGGGTGAACCACAGCCTGCAAACCCTTGAGTAAGTTCTCCCTCCGTGCCTGGACTCCTTACAACAGAGCCCAGCCTCCTCCCAACAGCAAAATCTGCCACCCCCCAAGCTCTCAGCCCCTCACCATGTCTCTCCCACTCCACATTCCCTGGATGTGCGGGCTGGAGCACCGTGTGGCAGCTCCAGCAGCAGCCAGGCTGGCCCAGCCTTCACCGAGGGTTACTGACAGAATTAACCCTAAAACCCAGCAATGGGTTTTTATTCTGGCTTGGAGGAAATCAGTAGCTTTGGGTCTTCTCTCTGTCAAAAGTGATGGGAATTGGCTAAGCAGGAAGATAACGGGCTGGGGCCTGGCAGAGTCAGGGTGGAATGGTGCAACCTTCATTCCCCGTGGGAACAGCACCTGGAGAGGAGGGCTGATGGCTCCTGGCGATGAGTGGCTATGCCCTGGTTCTGTCCCTGTGACAAGGATCCCAAACCCACAGGAACCCCGTGCCCAGCTGAGCCAGCAGCCACGGTGACAGCCAGGTGGGGACCAGGCTGCCCCAAACTGCTGGCAAACCCTGTCCCCTGTGCTTGCTGGGGCTGGTGCTGCCGTGGCCAGCAGGAATTGCTGATCCTGCCCTGGCTGCTCCCAGTGTTGGTCCTTCTGCCCTGGCTCCCCCTATTTCCTGGGGTTGGGAGATGCCCTTTTCTCAGTGAAATGGGCACTTTCCACCCCAAACATGACCCAGCAGCCCACCTGTGATGCCAAGACTGGCCCATCCTCACACCTTCCCCGTTTGTCTCAGTCTCCAGAGCAACTCCATCAGCAGCACAGGGGTCACAGCGCTGACAGCGGCTCTCTGCTCCAACAAGGGACTCCTCAGCCTCAAGTAAGTGACAGTCCCTCCAGCCACCCTGGCCCAAAGCTGCTGCTGGCACCTGGGAGCCTTTCAGCAGCCTGGGCTCGTGCCCGGTTGTTTCTGCAAGTGCTCTGAGATGCTGAAAGAAGCTTTGGTCCCTCCTCCAGCTGTGAGGATCTTCTCTCCATCTTCAGCTTTCTCCCTTTGGGACAATATTCATTCAGCCATGTCTTGGAATGAAAGGATGGCAGCAGGGATGGGAGGCTGGCAAAAAGCTCTGATGGGCCACCAGTTCCCACAGGAAACACAGGGAATGGAGCTGAAGGGAATGGAGCTGGTGGGGGTGGTCTCAGACAAACTGCTCTCCTCAGTTGATGGCTTCAGCCCCAGAGCAGGGGGCAAAGGGGGCACTGGGGGAGCAGCTGATCCAGCGCTGCCTTGGCTGCTCCTCCCCAGCCCAGTGTCTTTCCCCAGCCTCCGGGAGAACTCCATCAGCAAGGAGGGGGGCCCTGCCATCGCCTGTGCCCTGCGGAGCAACAGCACCCTCAGGAAGCTGGAGTAAGTCCCATGGGCCCCAGGAGGGCACCCAGACCACCCCGTGGTGTCCCTGGCATTGTCCTCAGCTTTTCATGTGTGACTTGAGTCCTCTGTCCCTCCAGCCTGGCGGCCAACCTGCTGTGTGATGAGGGGGGCAAGGCCATCGCTGCGGCCATCGAAGAGAACCGGGCACTCACGTCCCTCCAGTGAGTTTCCCCCTGGGCCTGGCTGGGATTGAAGCCCCTTGCATGGACATGGGCAGGGACACTGCTCCTGGCCCTCAGCCCCTCCAGGCTGTGACAGTGGCACCCCTGGGTCACCCTCCACGGGAGGTGTGCTGTGACATCCTGGATGGACCCACAGGGTCTTGTGCATCCCTGCATGGGTGCAGATGGGTGTGGAGCCTGGGTGGATCAGGGCACGCTCACAGCCCGAGGCTTCACCTGCCATTTTCTCCTGTTTGCAGCTTGCAGTGGAACTTCATCCAGGCCAAAGCAGCCACGGCCCTGGCACAAGCACTACAGTCCAACAGCAGCCTGGCCAGCCTTGAGTAAGTGGGGACACGGGTGGATGGGTCCTGGGCCCTACTGGAAGGAACCTTAAAGCTCATCCAGTCCCACCCCTGCCATGGGCAGGGACACCTTCCACTATCCCAGGCTGCTCCAAGCCCCGTCCAACCTGGCCTTGGGCACTGCCAGGGATCCAGGGGCAGCCACAGCTGCTCCGGGCACCCTGTGCCAGGGCCTCCCCACCCTCCCAGGCAACAATTCCTTCCCAATATCCCCTTTAACCCTGCCCTCTGGCAGTGGGAAGCCATTCCCTCTGTCCTGTCCCTGCAGACCCTTGTCCAAAGTCCCTCTCCAGCCCTTCTGGAATCCCGTTAGGCACTGGAAATCTGCCGTGTCCCCATTGCGTGTCCCTGGCTGGGGATGCTCTAAATGCCTTGTGGCCCAGGAGCTCCCCAAGCCATTTGGGAATGCTGGGCCCTGTGCTGGCTGCCCTGTCCCTGCTCCTGGTTCCCAGCCACGGGCACACACAGCACTTTTGTCCCAGCCTGCAGGAGAATGCCATCGGAGACGAGGGAATGGCCGCCCTCTCTGCCGCGCTGAAGGTCAACACCACCCTGGCAGATCTCCAGTGAGTATCCAGGCTGCAGCAGGGCCCTGGTGTCACAGCCTAATTACTCTAATTAGCACACCATGGCCATCTCAGGACAAGTGCTGAAGGCTCCCTGTTCCCTTGCAGCCTGCAAGGGGCTTCAGTTGGCGCGGCCGGTGCCCAAGCCCTGGCAGAAGCCTTGATGGTCAACAAGAGCCTGCAGATCCTGGAGTAAGTGCTCCGTGTGACCACCAAGTGCCCACGGCTGTGCCACTGATCCCTGGGGTGTCTGAGAGCCTGGCCTTTGGCTCAGCACTGCTCCTACCCTGGCATGGTGACCTCCCAGGCCTGGCTTGCCTGGCCCTTGACTCGCTGTGTGCGGTCACTTCTCCCCCTCCTCCTGTTTGGGGCCATCCCGGGCTGTCCTTCCTCACTCCTGCCTTTGTCTGCAGCCTGAGGGGAAACTCCATCGGCGTGGCCGGGGCCCAGGCCATGGCCAACGCGCTGAAGGGGAACCGCAGCCTCCGCCGGCTCAAGTGAGTATCCCACTCCCAGGGTGAGCCAGGAGCAGCCTTTCCAGACATTCCCTTAGGGAAGAGCGATGGGATGGCCAAGCTGGTGATTCTCAGTAGGGCAAACCCTGAGCAGGTGGCTCTTCCCAATGCCCAGTGCATGCATTCCCTGCTGGTGGCCACATCTCCCTGGCTGGTGCTGTCTGACCCTCCTGCCTCCCGCAGCCTGCAGGAGAACTCCCTGGGCATGGACGGAGCCATCTGCATCGCCACGGCCCTGAAGGGCAACCACGGCCTCACCTATGTCAAGTAAGTGGCTGCTGCAGGGGGTGGGAAAGGCAGGGATGGGGGAGACCATGGGAACCATCCAGGAACCTGCCCCACCACCAGCACTGCCCATTCCTGGTTGCCCCACAGGGCAGGGGCATCCCGTGCTGCTCCTGGTGTGACATCCCCACACCCGCACAGCTCCAGACCTGTCAGCTCCTCTCCAGGGATGCCTCTGGGCTAAAGAACCACCTCAAAAGACAAATACTGTCCAAAACATTCCAGGGGAGAAGTGGCTCAGCCCCTCCAGCTCTCCAGGGCTTTCTCCAGCTCCTCACTTGGCCGCCTCAGGGCTCTCAGACCCAGAGGGCCCTTGAGCAGGGTCCTGCATGGAGTGGGGTGGGCACAGGTGATGCTGCTGCAAAGCTGGGCAGCATCTGCTGTCCCCACCAAGGATCCTGCTCTGCCTCGTGTCCCAGCCTGAGCTCCTCTCTTTGCTCCCAGCCTGCAGGGGAATTGCATTGGGCAGTCGGGAGCCAAGATGATCTCGGACGCCATCCGGACAAACTCACCCGACTGCGTCGTGGATGTGTGAGGGGGCCTGGCTGCAGCGAGGAGGGGCCCGGGGGTCCCTCTGGCCAGGGTGCCTGCAGGGAGCTCCTTGGTGCCCATCTCAGGGGCAAGGAAGGCTCCTGAGCTCCTGGCACGGCCCAGGAGGACCGAGGGTGTCGGATCAGGAGTGCAGGAGGGTCAAGACTCGTGTTGAAAGCTGAGGGATGTGTATGCCCACGTCCCTGTTCATCCAGGCCCAGGGGGAGCTTCAAGGAATGGGGGAAACACAAAAAGGAGGGAGAAGGGGCAGATCCCACATGCCAGACCTTGTTTTTGTGGGTGATTTACCTGCTGGTGGCAGCAACTCCTCCTGTGATTTCCCCGGTGCTTTGTCACCCCTGGCTAAAAACAGCCCAGTCCTGCAGGCTCCCCTTGAGATCCCAGATGGACACGAGAGATTTGCTGCTGCCTTACTCAGATGGGAGCAGTGCTGTGGACCTGGGCACTTCCAGCAGGTCCTGGCTGCTGCTGTGCCCTCAGTAACGGGTTGGTGCTGGCCAGACACACCTGAAGTGTTTGGTAAGAGAGAGGTAACCCAAGGTGTAGGAGTGGAACCATCTAGAAAGAGCTTGGAAAAGAAAGAGTCCTCAGGAAAATGGAGGAGTATGAGGGTCAGTGTAAGAGGAACTGCACTGCATGAGGGTGGGCTGTCTCCAGCACATCTTGGTGCTGCATCAGGACTGCCTTTGCTCAAACTTCTGCCTCTCAGCTTCAGGCTGGAGCTCTTGGATCTCCTGCTGTTGTCACCGGTGTTCTGTGACCTTGGGATATGTCCTCCCAATGTCCCAGCTGCAGGGTCTGTCCCTAGCAGGTCACCTTTTTGGCTGCTGAGAGCAAAGGTGGTGCCTTTGTGTGTGTGGCAGAGACCCAGTGACTCTCCAGAGGTTTGCAGGTGACCCAGCAGCCAAACTGGGAACCCCCAGGGCCCCCCTGAAGCCACCATCCCCTGTCCCCAGCCCAGCCAGGACACGCTGCCACACTCAGGGCAGCCAGTGGCTGCTGCAGGGACCTGGGGGCTGATCCCAGAAACACCGGGCTGAGCTCTGCAGATGTAAATACTTGGGAATGAATTAGTTCCTGGATGAGGAGATGCCTCGTGCAGCCTTGCTCTTGCACTACAGGACATGTGGGATGGGCTGTGCTCCACTGCCCCAGGCTGAAAGCTCAGCTCACTGGCACAGGGGGGCTGCTGGTGCTGCTGCTGTTCCTGCCTGGCACAAGCAGCTGCAACACCAACAGTGGCTTCCCCAAATCGCTGCTGGCTGTGCTGGAGGCTAGGTGGCAGTGCTGCCTGGAGAGAGAGGCTCTGGCTCTGTGCACACCAGGTACGGAGTCACTTTTCCATGTGGGCCTACATGGAAAAGTGACTATTTCTACTTTCTATTTCTAGGAAATAGAAAACTCTAACTCAAACTGCAGCCCAGACTGGGAGACTGGGCCTGGTCTCATGGGTCAGATCATCAGACTGCTTTGGGTTGGAGGGAACCTTAAAGCCCATCTTATTCCACCCCCTGCCATGGGCAGGGACACCTTCCACTGTCCCAGGCTGCTCCAAGCCCCATCCAACCTGGCCTTGGGCACTGCCAGGGATCCAGGGGCAGCCACAGCTGCTCTGGGCACCCTGTGCCAGGGCCTCCCCACCCTCCCAGGGAACAATTCCTTCCCAATATCCCATCTATCCCTGCCTCTGGCAGTGGGAAGCCATTCCCTGTGTCCTGTCCCTCCACCCCTTGTCTCAAGTCCCTCTGCAGCTTTAACTCCAGGTTTAACTCCACTTCTTCAGGCTACCTGGTGCTGCTCTTTGTGCAGACAAGCCCTTGGTTAGGTAAAGGATATGTTTAGGATAAATAGATTTAAGCCAGATTTAAAACCAATTGAAATGCATTCCCAGAGCAGCTTTTCATCCAGTTTTATTAAGCCAAAGAAATCTATTTGGACATAATAAAATGCAGGAAAATCAGGCACACAATGCTCACTGGAGTGAGACTTCTGGCACTGCAGTGCACAAGAGCCAGTTTAGTGCAATTATGGAAATAAGTGCACATTACTGTGATTCTCATTACAGATGGACTGCTCATGCTTTGAGATACACAAACCTGGCAATCCAAGTTTAATTTTCAGGTTTAATGAACATTATTTACCAACTCCTGAATTCACACTGACACACACTTTTCAGAGCTCCTGGCCTCTCCAGAGTTTGTGCTTCAAGAGGCCTCCTGCTACTGAAGGGTCAGAAGTCATTATCACTTTGCTCCAGTGGCTCTGGCTTCCTTGCTCGGAGACTGGATTTGCCTGGGGAGATTTCCATGCTGTCATCTTCCAGATCATCCTCCTCCTCCTCCTCTTCCTCATCTTCATCCAGGTCAATCTCACTATCCCCTGAGTCTTCCTGCAGGAAAGGAAACAAGAGTCCCTAAGCAGCTCAGCTCTGCCATGGCAAGGCCACTTTGCCAGCCCAAAGCAAGGGATGGCAGCGCTGGCTTCCCCCTGCACTCCCAATGGGTTGCAAACCTCCTTCCCCACCCCACGGGGCTGATGAACACAAATTCCCTGATTCTGCTGGTTCTGAGCTATTAAAAACCTGGCAGGGTGTTTAACATTCAGGTGAGAACTACTGTGAGACCACAGAACCAAGGTGAAGTGGAAGAAGATGAACCACAGGAGAGGAACCCACCTGTGCCTTGTGCCGGCCTGGCTGTGCCAGGGCTGGGGTCCCCTTGGAGAGCCAGAGTGGAGGAACAGGAGAGGCAGAGCAGGAAAAAAAGTACAAGAACGTAAAAGAAAACAGAAAATACCCAGGCTGGGAGCAGGGGAGAAGGCAGCACAGGTATCATGTGCCACACCAGCAAGTGACAGAGGCTGGGCACACACCGCTGGCTCTTCCTAAATCCGTGAATTCCTTGAGAGGTTCAAAGCAGCCTCACTGGTTTCATTCCTTGAGCTGGAACACTCAGAGGCCTGCAAGGGTCCCTGAGCTCTGAGAGGCTCAAGTCAGAGGGCAGAGCCATGAGACAACTGAAGTGGCTGCAGCTGAGGGCAGCTGAAGGCTTTCTGTGCCTGGATGTGCTGGGGCTGTGCCAACAGGGAGACAGCTGCCAACAGGGAAGGCTGAAGGGAACAGAAATCACAGAGGGTGCCTGTCCAAATCTGTCACTAACATGGCCAAGGACAATCAGGCAGCACTGGCACTAAAATGACATCTTCACCCACAGCACTTCCCAGAAATGGGCCTGGATGCCCAGGAGGCAACAACAGCCTTCACCACACCCCTTCTGGCAGGAGCAAAGAGCAGAGCATGGGCTGCAAGTTCCTCTCCAGACACAAGGTGAAGGTGCCCAAAAAGCTGTGGCTGCCCATCCCTGGAAATGTTTAAAGCCAGGTTGGATGGGGCTTGGAGCAACCTGGTCTAGTGGGATGTGTCTGGGTGGAACAGGATGGGCTTTAAGGTCCCTTCCAGCTCAAACCATTCTGGGATTCCCAGAGATGTCTGAACCACCCTCCTTGAGACAGGCAGCATTGGGGGGTGTCTGCTGGACTGAGACAGAAAGGTTCCATCTTCACTGGGAATTCCCAGCAGCACAGGCTCAAACACAAATGCACAGTCACCACAGTTGTACTGCTTCCTACCACTCTCCAAAACAGTGTTCCAGCACCACTGGAGAGCAGAACAGCCCCACTGCTCCTGGGATGGCAGCAGCTTTTTGGGATGGTGGGGAGAGCTAACTGCAAATGCCAATCATATCCCAGCAGCTGGCTTCAGCTTCCTGGTGCAGATGCAGCCACTCAGGTGTGCCCAGAGACACACAGAGGTTGCCCACGGATGCCAAAGGCTGGGCACGGACACAGAGCGTCTCCTGTGCCAACCTGTGTGTGCCTTTTACATTGTCCACTCCCAGGTAAACCACAACCAAGTGCAAGGCCAGGAGCCCTGGGGCAGCAGGAATCCCAAGGGCACAGCTCACAGTCCTGCTCTCATCCCTGTCCCATCCTCCAGAGGACTGAGGCTGCCAGTACAGGCCATGGACAATGAGTGGGTTTTTAGAGCAATGAAGGGGATTTAGGTCCATTTACTTAACTCCTGCTGCACTGCACTGATCCCTCTCCCAGGAAATCTGCCCCACAGCTCACCACAACAGCATTCCTGCAGCCTGTGTGCCACTGGCGCTGCACTGCAGGATGGGGTGAAAGCACACGGAGCACACAGACTCCAAGAACAAAGGAAAAATAAGGAAATACACATCTATGCTGAGGAGAGGTGTCAGCCATTGGAGAGGAGGGGAAGAGCAGGCCTGGGGTGTGAGCATTCAGCAGCTAAAAAGGTGTCTCTCCAGCTGAAGAGAGGGCTGGCACTCTAAAGGCCTGTCAGGGAAGCTCTGCAGACATGAGATGGTTACTCACATCTTCCTCCGTGTCTCCACCTTGCATTGATCCCATGATCCGTGCGCCAACTCTTCCTGCAGGAGCAAAGAGAATCACCATCAAACCTGGCTCATGGGCACAGGAGGGAAAGGGAATCACCATCAAACCTGGCTCATGGGCACAGGAGGGAAAGGGAATCACCATCAAACCTGGCTCATGGTCACAGGAGGGAAAGGGAATCACCATCAAACCTGGCTCATGGTCACAGGGAGGGAGGAGGAGGGATAAAGCTCAGAGTGTATCCCTCTGAGAGGATGAGATCCCAATTCATGCAGTCACCTCCCTTGTTAAGCCTCACTGCTCAGGAGAAGGTAGGAGGGGGTAAGGCTAACAGTAATTAACGCTGGACTCAATGACCTTGGAGTTTTTCTCCAACATTAATGATTCTAGGATTCTAATTCCAGTCAGGGTGCTATTTCCAGAGCTACCTTATTCCAGCATGATGGCTCTGACAGGACAAGAGGCAGTGGCCACATTAAGAAACAGGAAATTCCATCTGAACACAAGAAACCTTTTTTTCACTCTGAGGGCAGCCAAACACTGGAACAAGGTTGCCAAGAGAAGTTTAGGAGTCTCCATCCATGGAGATATTCAAAACCAAACTGGATGTGGTCCTGGACAAGCAGCTCAAACCTCCTGTTTGAGCAGAGAGGTTGCTCTAGATGGTCTTGAGAGGTCCCTTCCAACCCAAAAAAAGTCTGTGAACTGACACACTCCTTCCTCTGCTTTGGTACACAGAGAACAAAAGCCTGGTTTTTCCATGTGGTGAACCCTTTGTCCTTTAGAGAGCTCAGACCCTTTCCGATATTCCAGGAGGGATTGAATCTCACAAGAACCCCTGGCAGTGCCCAGGCAAACCTCAAGACTTTCCTGTTGGGAGTTTGATGTGTCAGGCTGAAAAGGGAGGTGGGGATCTGCAGGGAGCTCACTGACAGGGGAGAACACACTTGTGCCTGCTTGGCTGTTCTTGCAGAGGCCATGGGAAGATGTTAGCAGGTCTCCTTTGCTGGGGAGGGAGCCTGGAAGTGCTGGGAATGGGGACAGCAGAGCTGTGAGCAGGGAAAAGCTGCCCGTGGGCTGCCTGGGTGACTCAGCCCTGCTGCTGCACCCACAGAACCCCCTCAACACTCACTGGATCCTGTTTCCAGCCCTGCTGTGTCCATCCCATCTCACCATCTGTTCATCTCCTGCCATCACCAGCTTCCTCCATGCCCAACATGGATTGTTCCAACCTAGACAATCCAATCTGTGCTGTTTTTAGCATGAAAACAAAGCAGCTTTAAAATATACCCTGGCAAACCTCTTTTTTTCTACTTCCCAAAGCACAAAAGATGACAGGTCCCTTTTGTCCCACACAGTTTGAGCTGAGTTAGTGGTAGGAAAAAGCTGCCTAACTCATCCTCAGCTCACCAAAAAACCCTTGTTGCATCAAGGCCGATAATTAAAAGGATTTTATGTCTTCATATAAAAAGCAGTGGCCTCTATCCAGCAGTTGCTGATAGCACAGGAAGTGGAGATGGAATGATAAGATTTCTGGATAGATCTGTCTTCAGGCTTTGGAGATTTTTGCTCTAATTTATGCTACACTAAATGATATAAATTTGGAGATGGTTACAACTGACATCCTTAGATGACAACAGAACCCCATTTTTGCCCAGCCTACAAATGACTCTTGAGTTTAATTGCAGTTTTACTCTGTAGAAGGCTCAGTGTAAAATAAAATGTAAAATTGGGAACTACTACCTCAAAAGGAGAAAGCTGCAGGGAGCTCCTAAAAGAAGACAAAACTGAGAGAGATCCTGAATATAAAAGAGAATCAAGGTATCAGGTAAGGAGAGCTGATGGAATAGGACAGTTCAAAATTCCATGGGAAGAGCTTAGAGAATGCTCACAGAAGGTGTGCAGGACGCTGCTCCTCCATCAGTGGGCACAGTGCAGACATCCCATGGACGTGTAACTGCTCACACCTGGAGAACTCGAGGATCTGGGACTGCTTGGACTTGGATCCCTACATTGCCTAAGCCAGGAGCACCTCTCTGAACTAGCAACTGTGGGATCAGCAGGGTTAGGTCCTGCAGAAAACCCCGGGACACTGCCAGGGGAGACCCCAGCATGCAGAGGGGCTGGAGAACAACCCTGGGACACTGCCAGGAGAGATCCCAGGATGCAGAGGGGCTGGAGAACCACCCTGGGACACTGCCAGGAGAGATCCCAGGATGCAGAGGGGCTGGGACTTCACCTGAGCACTAAGAGGAGAGAAATCAGATTTTCCATGAAGCATTATTTCCACTTCCAGACCATAACCCCCCCCCATTTCCCTGTGTGGGAGCATGGAGGGCAGATGGCCATGGTGTGTTTCTGTGTGTACTGGGGGCAGGCAAGAAGCAGAGGAGTCAGCTGCAGGGCACAGGGAGAGCTGGGGACGTTGTCCCTTGGTTTCCTGGGTTCAGTTCAGCTGGGCTCACACAGCTGCCACGAGGAGGGAGCCTGTGGTGTTTCCTTACAGATAATGTGAATCCAGCTGGGACAGGCTGTACACAGCAGTAATTAGGAAAGATGCTGGTAATGAACAGCCTGTAATTCACTGCACCTTTGGAGCCAAATCTCCTCCCCATGCACAGCCATGGTTTGTAGGCACCGAGCCCTCAGGGAGCAGAAGGGAACGTGCATCCCTGGTTTGGAGCCTGTGAGCTGTTGCCATTTTCCCTCTGTGTGATGCTCCCCATGGTACCAACCTGTGCAGCTGCCCAGGATGGAGTCACAGGGCTGGGATGATTTCCAGCTCCTCACCCAGCAGTGGGTACAGGTTAACCCTGTACCTCACAGCAAGGAGTGACACACAACCCAAGAGTCTGGACAGCCTGGGAGGGGGGCAGGTGGATTTGGAGCTGACACATTTTGCTCCCAGTCTGGAGATCTGCAGTCAGGCTCCAGTGCTTAATGCGAATTCACAGCATGAGCTCACAGGAGACATCTCTCTTCCCTCTGCATCACATTCCCTTCCACACACAGAAAAATGGGATGAACCTTCTGCCTGATCTTTCTGAACTGCTGCCCTTTGGGCACTGTGTTTTTAATCACAGAATGAGAGAATTTCCTGAGTGGGAAGGGACCCACAAGGATCATGGATCCAGCTCCTGGCCCTGCACAGACACCCCAACAATCCCACCCTGGGCATCCCTGGCAGCGCTGTCCAAACGCTCCTGGAGCTCTGGCAGCCTCGGGGCCGTGCCCATTCCCTGGGGAGCCTGGGCAGTGCCCAGCCCCCTCTGGGGGAAGAACCTTTCCCTGAGATCCAACCTGACCCTGCCCTGACACAGCTCCAGCCGTTCCCTGGGTCCTGTCCCTGTCACAGGGAGCAGAGATCAGAGCTGCCCCTCGGGAGGAGCTGCAGCCCCCAATGAGCTCTGCCCTCAGGCTCCTTCTCCAGCTGAACAATCCAAGTACCCTCAGCTGCTCCTCAGACCCTTCCCCATCCTCATGTCCCTCCTTTGGACACTCTCCAACAGCTTTAGATCCTTCTGATATTGTGGCATCCACAACTGCCCCAGAGCCGAGGTGAGGCAGCACCAGGGCAGAGCAGGGCAATCCCCTCCCTTAGTGCAAGACCCTGATCCTGGCAGCATTTTCCATTGCCAAAATCCAGGGATTCATTAAGCACAGCACAGCTGCTGTGTGGGGGAGCACACTTCAGTTTATTTCTTACACCTCCATGAAAAGGAAATCTGCTTGGAAGTGAGGGAGCTGCTCCCACCATTTGGGACCTACAGCTTCTCCTCCTTCACTAGCTCTGATGCTGGGATGGCCCAAAACCTCCTCCCTCCAGGGAGCACCTCCCTTCCAGACACAAAACCTCCAGCCAACAACAGCTCTGCTGGGAGCAGATGCTGACATGGAGGGAGAAAGCCCCATTTCAGTTTTAGACAAATTAATTTCTGTGAATCCCAGCTGCAGCCCCTTTTCAACGTTCCCAAACACGTCTGAATGCCCACGCTTCCCCAGCTACAGGAGCCTGGTAATACTGCCCAGCAGTGGCTGTATCCAGGAACTCAGGTCTGGAAAGACTTATCTGAGAGACAGGAATCTGCAGAGATCCACAAAGAAATACAGGAAAATGGGAAGAGCAGCTGTAGCAGCTTCCCCCCTCCCCAGGTAACTGCTCACAGCAGGCAGATCCAGCATTTCAAACACTGTTTTTCCCTCCCAGTTTTCCCTCCTGTTTGACCTGAGGAGGGCAAGGAGTAAGAGACTAATCTGACTCCCCGAAATGCTTTTACAAGGTTTACAGTTAGGACTTGATTTGGTTTGCTAGGAAAGTATATTCCCTCCAGGAGCACAGCCACAAGGACCCACATTTCCCACGTGTACAAAGCCCCAGGCAGAGTAAAACTGCCATTGGGGAGGTTCCCCAGAAGGAATTTATTTTTAAAAGTCCATGGAGAGCAGGATCAGTTTGGTGGACCTCTCTGAGGTGCTCTTGGGAGCAGGTGGACTTGTGAAAATTTTCCCTTTGATTCCATACATTACCCAACAGCTGGAGAACCTGACCTGCACAGCCAAATCCCTCTGTGCCAGACCCATTCCTTGTGCCTCAGCTTTGTCCCTCTGTCCATGGATTGTGTAAAACCCACTCATCTCCTCGCTTCCACAGGCTTTGAATCCAGGCAAACACATGCCAGGAGATGCCTGCAAACACCAGGGCTCCTCAGAGCCATCAGGAAAAGAGCAGCTGCCCAGGGCAGAGCAGATTTTGTTTTGTTGCTCTGTACTTCTTGGTAACTGCCAAGAAATCAGGCAGGGATATTTGGAAGGGCTCTGGGGTTACAAACAACATTCCCAAGCCCCAGATGGACTGGAAAGTTAAGAATTCTGTGCCCAGCAGAGCCTGTGTCACAGCTGCTGCTGTGTCTGACTCACCTCTGCCCACCTGACACCACATCAGGTGTCTCTTCTGTGCAGACACCCACATTTCATTTGGCATCACAAAGAGCACCTGGAAGCCCCACTGAGCGTGGGAACTGCAGATTCCTGGTGTTTCTGAGACTCAGGCCTGGCCATGATGGCACTGCTGGCCACCAGGAGGACACTGACAGTTTCTGGAATCTGTGGCAGAAGTTTACACATGCAACACCCCTGGCAAATCCTCCCTGCGGGCACTTCAGTGTTGCTTGACTGTGAACAAGGCATTTTCTTCTGGTTTTTTTCTCAAAACCACAAGCTCCAGGCACTCTGCAGCAGTGGGGAGACCCCGACCCCTGTTTGTTAAGGGTTTCTGAACAGACTGACTGGGGGAATGACTTGGGAAGGGTAACTGTGCAGTGGACATCCTGTGTGCTGGTAAGAGGCAGCTGTCCCTGTGGATGAGGCAGAGGGATCAGGGATGGGATCACACAGCATCTGAGGGATGCCCAGACAGCTGCAGAGGCCTTCAGCACATTTTTCTTATCAAGACTCATTTCCACAACAGAGAAGAATTTTGAGAAGTCCAGATTTGTTACCATCTTGTGTTTGTAAAGACAAATGCACTTGCATACATCTCCTCATCGTGGACTCAGAGATTTCCTTGAGGAACCAGAGGGAAGGGAAAACCAGACCAGTTATTTAACATGTGGTTGTAGAAATTAGGCAGGTGACAGCCACAGGAGCTCAGTGTGAACAAGACACCCAGCAAGGAGCAGGCAGCTGTTGCATATTCCCAACTGAATCTCTCCACTCTCCTGCCAACCAATTTCACACCTGTGGTTTCTACACACCTGGGGGAGATTAAGAGGGAAGGAAAACATTCTAGAAATCCCACAGCAGAAATCTGAACACGGCCACAAGCTGGAGAGAGAAATTCCACAAGCAGAGTGATAATTCCCACTGAGAACAGAACTTCCCTGCTTTTCAGCCTGCCTGCTGTATGGAAGGATTGGAAACAGGACTGTGGAGGCTCACCTGAGAAGATTTGTATGTCAAAACTTCCCTTTTCCCTACAGGACTGAAAAAAATCCAGGATAATTCAGGCTCTGCAGCCTTCCCCCAGCATGCAGGGTGCCACAGGCACTCAGCAGCAAGTGCCCTCTCTGGCAGCACATCATTAACACCCTGATCCTCCAGGCCAGCTCTGCCAAGGAAAGGGGCTCTGAGAGAGCTGCTCTCTCACTGTGTGACTTTGGACTGATTGTTTGCTAAAAAACCAGGGTTTTATAAAGCTGTCTTCTTGCAATAAAGATTAAATGGGGCTGAAGTTGTTCCTGTCTCAGTAATGAAATGGTCTCTGTGGTCAGGTCAGGGCAAAAGCACCCCTTAATACCAATGTTATAAAAGGAAAAGAGCTGCAGCACTGGGAGAAATGGTTCACAGGAGCTGAAACACCCTGGCAGTGTGGAACAGAAGGTGATTTACAGGCCCAGCTCCACAGGGATGGACTATTTCAGCTTCATGCAGCAGCACTGCCTGGTCACCAGCACAGTGTGTCACAGTCTGTGTGTCCCCACCTGCCACCTCTGCAAGGGAGAGATCCTCGTGGTGTCACAGTGCATTTCAGGACTCTGGTCCAAGAGACTGAAAAGATGGATCTGCACATGGAATCACAACATCACTTCTGAATCTGCCACTTCTGATAGTGTGGGTGACAAAAACCTGTTCAGTTCAAGGGGAGACTGGACAGGTTCTCAGGAGAAAATAAATGTACTGAGGGCTGGATTAAATCTGTGGAAGCCACAACTGATGGGGTTGCAACAGCTTGAGAGCAGTAGGGAACCTGAGGGAAGTTCCCATGTGCTTCCCCAGACATTTTCTTTCAGCCAGTGCTGGGGAGGGATTAGGCTGGATGAATGCTGATCCAGCACAGCAGCTTCTGCATTCCCAGGACAAGGCTTTGCATCCTTGACCCCAAAGTCCACCCCAGCTGCACACGAACAACCATCCTGCTGCAAACAACTCATCTATGGCCTGTTTCAGGCAAGAGGTTTCTCTGCACTGAAAGTGCACTCTGCACTTTCAAGGCTGAAAGAATTTCTTTTCCTTTGGCTCTCTGACAAAACAAGAATCTTACTGGAAGCGCCACCACAAACTCAGGGAAGTCCATTGTATTTGTCACAGCCTCAAATATCTACTACCAGACAGAATAAAAGGGGATGTGAAATTTTACTCACATTGACAATGTTAAAATTAAAATGTAGAGGCTGTATTGCCTCCAGCTCTGGCATCCCCAGCACAGGAAGGACATGGAGCTGTTGGAATGAGTCCAGAGGAGGCCATGGAGATGCTCCAAGGGCTGGAGCCCCTCTGCTCTGGAGCCAGGCTGGGAGAGCTGGGGGTGCTCACCTGGAGAAGAGAAGGATCCAGGGAGAGCTCAGAGCCCCTTCCAGGGCCTAAAGGGGCTCCAAGAGAGCTGGAGAGGGACTGGGGACAAGGGATGGAGGGACAGGACACAGGGAATGGCTTCCCACTGCCAGAGGGCAGGGATGGATGGGATATTGGGAAGGAATTGTTCCCTGGGAGGGTGGGCAGGCCCTGGCACAGGGTGCCCAGAGCAGCTGTGGCTGCCCTTGGATCCCTGGCAGTGCCCAAGGCCAGGCTGGACGGGGCTTGGAGCAGCCTGGGACAGTGGAAGGTGTCCTTGCCCATGGCAGGGGTGGGATGGGATGAGCTTTAAGGTCCCTTCCAACCCAAAGCAGTGTGGGATTCTGTGATAAATCAATGGATTCTCTGATTTACAAAAGCAAATGATCAGTGCCACAGGGGTTTATCCTCAAGGAGGGGACTTGCCTGTAACTGTGACACTGTGCCCATAAAGCAGCTGTGGTTTCCCAGGCCCACAGGCAGCACCTGCAGCTCGGCCACTGCTCTCCCAGCCATGAGCTCTCACCTCCCTGCTCCCTCCTGGATCTGAGCCCTTCCTGCCTCCCTAATACTGGTTTTGCCATGTTTGCTGACCCAGCAGCACTGAAGTCAAAGCTCCAGAGCCCATTCCAGCTTCCTTCTTCGGCTGCTCCTGCCTGCTCCTCTCTGCACATGGGGAAGGGGTCCATTTTCTCTCTGCACCACACAAGTCTCCCCCAGCTCCCTCTTTGCTGCTCCATGGGAAACTAAATCCTGTAACTTCAAGTATTTTAATTGGCTGAAAGAATAAAACCAGGAGCAATGTTGTCAAACATGCATTTAGTTTGAATTGTGCTGCATCTGGGCAGAGCTGGTGAAAGGGCTCTTGAGGGTGAGAGGGTGCTGATTTTTCTCAATTATACCAAGCAGCCTAAAAAGAGGGATTATCTCTCCCTGAGAATTTTGCCTCTATAATGGCAAAACACACTGGAGCATCTGCCCACCACAGAGAGAGGGAGGAAGCCTTATCTCCCAGCACTGATAACCTGGGAATTAGAGATGTGCAAGTGCACCACAGCAGCCACAGGGACTGAGCACAGTGGGCCCTTTCTCCTCAGTTTGAGAGCAAATGTGGCTCAGCAGCATCACCATGTAAGAAAGCACAAAGCTTCAAAGGAAAGTGATTGAAATATCTTAAATTGAATCAAGGAAAAAAGCAGTAATTAATAGAAATAATGTTCTTGCTATGCTGCCTTGATCATTAAGTGTATTTTAAATGCAAATTGCTGAAGAACACCAGCAGATCTGTGGTGTGTTTAATAGCAAACAGGCAGAGAATATTCAGCCCCGGTTTTCTAAAGAAGCTGCTGCTTCTGACATTAATTTCAGGTCTTAACGTCTGATGAACTAACACTGAGTTTCCATTAAGGGTAATTAATGATAACAAAGCTCTTCCCAGAAAAAATTCTACTTGCAGCAAAATCTACGACTTTTAGAGTAAAACTAGAACTGCTCCTAAGAGCAGCAGGTACTCAGGTCATGGTGTTCTCTGAGATGAAGCACCACAGACAGCTACAGGGTCACTTCCAAAGCTCTAAAACCTGGGTACAAACCTTTCCTTGAGAAATGCCAATGTAAAATATTCCTTAGGGAATATCAGTGTTTCTAGCACTTAACAAGAATTTTCAATTTTCAAGAAAAACAGAGGAAGGGAGGATAAAAGTGCTTGAATTACACGGACTTGAGAACATCACCTTCTTTCCCTGGTCTCAGTCAGAGAGGGGAATGCAGAATTCCCCTCACAAAACCCCACATATTTGCAGTTTATTTAAAGAGCAGGTTCCAGCAGGAGTGGTGGCACATGAAATCCCCCACACAGGCTCCAGACCCCAGAGAGGTTTGTGCCAACTGTTCAGAATCCCTCAGTGCTAACAAGAACTACCCCAATTCCCTGGCTGTGCTGTGCTCGACTCCAGACTAAACAGAACGTTTCTTTTGTGAAACACAGACCCTCACACAGCAATTGCTCTGAGCTGCTTGTGAGCAGTGGGATCAGCAGGCAGAGGCTGCAGTTCCACTCCCCATGGAGCAGGACAGAGGGCTCACATCCCTCCCTGGGAGCAGCAGCTCAGGTTGCTCCACCTGTGCCCAGGCAGTGCAGGTGGCTTTACTGACTCACCGAAGGTTTCCTTTGGAAGACTCAGCTAAAACAGGTGCCAACAGCTAAAGGGAAATAAATGCTTTGCAATGAGAAGTGGGATTGTTTCCCTAAAGCTTTGGATAAAACTACTTCAGCAATGTGTAAGGCAATACCAGGGCAGGATGTTCCCCACACAGTGATTTTTTTCCCCCCAGTAAATAATCCTTCATTTTTTCCCCTGAAAGCACTGTTTCCTCCACAGGGCTTTATCCTCCTACAACTCCTGAGAGCTGAGCAGTGCCAATATCCTGAAGGGTGACAGGGGCTTCTTACATTTGCAGCTACTCAGGTAATTCCAGCATATCCCTGTGAATCAAGGCAGCTCAGAAAGGGGCAGGATACCTTGCAGGAGAGCGTCCGTGCTGATGCGGTGCCTCGCGATCTGCAAATCCCCCTCGCTGTCGGATCCTTCCTCCTCCTGGATCTCTATGTCAGAATCATCATTACCTGGTTAAAAACAAACCCAGTTAATATCCCCCAAACCAACCCACAGCCCAGAACAGCAGCAGGACACAGGAGATATCAGCAGTTCTACCTTTGTTCAAGCCCAAGAGGAACTGAAAATGCAGCTGCAGAGAGCATTGGCTCTACACAAGAGCACTGGGAAGTGGCCAATATCCACATCCCAAGGAGAAATCCTTCAGCATGTGAGTGCCAAAGCAGCATTCACTGCAAACAAGAGTCTTGGGACAATCCCAGATTGTATCATAAAGGTGCTGTTTAAACCCCACCTCTGGCTATGAAGAGAAGGTGCTACTTCAGCAAGAGATTTAAAGATAAAACTCTTTGAAAAGCATTGGGAAGTGTGTGTTTATTAACACATCTCCTGGTTTTACCCTGACACCAGCAATGTCAAAACCCATCCCCTTGGACTATTTCCATTTAATCCTAGATAAGCACAGTTCCACGTCCTCAGACAAAGGAATGCAGCTACAGCCAAACCCAAGATGCTGGAGAGACAGGGAAGCTTCCAAAGATGCAGGAACTTCTTCAGATATTTTCATCATCTGCCTTTGTTTCCTTCTCCCCATCCAAAGTAAAGCTCCCTGTCCAGTGCCAGGACAAGCCCAACAGGACCCCATGGGAGCAGCCAGCACAGCAACATTTGCTGCTGATTATTTTAGAGAAAACAGGCAATTCTTTCCCAGGTACATTTAATTACACACACGTCTGAGCTGAAAATGGAAATAACTACTTTAATTAGGATTAGTAATGAGCTGACACAGCTTTGCAATATTTAATTATCGGACAATATACAAATATTAAGACATTTTCCCATCCTCTTTTTCACTGCAGTATTAAGTTAATGAGAAAATAATAACTGGCAAGGGAAGTATTTGCTAGCCTGGTAAGATGACAAGGCTCCAGCAGAGTTAGCTATAATTTCTATTTGCACTTTCCCCTTCGGCAAGTGAGGGAATCACTCACTGCTGTGTGACCTGGATGCTGCTGCTGTTTGCCTGGCATTTAGGAAAGTGAGGTTTTGTTCAGCCTTGCATGGGCAATCTCCATGTGGAGCTTACAGAAATGATTCAAGTTTGTGCTCAATATATTAAAGAATGAATTAATCACATCTGCGATGGCTCTTACTGCTACTAAAATGCCCTCATTCTTGTTTAGTGGGGTTTTTTTCTTCCTTCTTGGTTATTTACTTCATTTTTAGCAGCAATTTCTCCCTTGCAGGTCACTTGTACTCCTGTACTGTGCAGTGGAGTCAGGACCTCAAAGCTCCTCCAGTGCCACCCCTGCCAAGAGCTGAGGATGCTGCAGGGAGCCCATTGATTACCTGGCCAAACCTTTCCAATTCCGTGCCCATCCGTGCTTCCTGCTCCTCTCTGGGATCTCCTGAGCATGAGCTGCCAGCTGAGCAGGGACCAATGACCAGAGAGCAGGGCTGGATGGGGCATGGGGAAGAAATTCTTCCCTGTGCCTTCAAAAATCCTGGACTGCCTTTGAACCCAAATGAAAATACCAATGCAATTGGACTCCCAGCATGTCATGGAATGGCCTGGCTTGGAAAGGACCTCAAAGCTCCTCCAGTGCCACCCCCTGCCATGGCAGGGACCCCTTCCACTGTCCCAGGCTGCTCCAAGCCCTGTCCAGCCTGACCTTGGACACTGCCAGGGATCCAGGGGCAGCCACAGCTGCTCTGGGCACCCTGTGCCAGAGCCTCACCACCCTCCCAGGGAGGAGTTTCTTCCCAATAACCACAGTACAGCACTTTTCCTGCTGAGTTGTGACCTTGAAACAAATCCTGTTATGGATCTATGGCAAGAGTTTGGGTTTTCCTTGAATAGCCTGGCTGGATCCTGGTGCACAGAGCCCAGCTCGGAGCATCACTGCAGTGAACTTGTGCCAGAGGCTCTGGCAAGTGACAGCTGCAAATGCAAATTCAGCAGTACCAAAATCCCTGCCTCCAAGCCTCCTGCTCCCTCTTGAAAAGACATCAAGCACCTTTTTCACTCCCCCAAAATAAATACACTGCTCCAATCCAGCCCAAGGGCTGCTATCACCAAGCCCAACTCTGCCCATGCACAATCTGAGTTATCAGCTGAGCTGAACTGTGCTGAGCCAAAATCCCAAGGCCACAGCGCTAAAAAATTATTCAAATACACAAGATAAAGAGAAGCTGAGTATAGGCTTTTGATCAGGATTAAACATCAGACCAGCCCAGGGCTGTGTGTGACCTGTCCTAGGCAGTGTCCCCCCACCAAACCCCTCATTCTACACCCAGTGTGCCCAGCTCTCACCAAAATATTCTTGGTATTCATAAACAGTGACAGTTCAGAAAGTTTCATTTAACAACGTGTAGCAAGACTTGCTGCCCTAGAAGAAGCCACAATCTCATTTGTGTAACACTGCACAACCAACTACAATCCATTCTGGGGAGACAAGGAACATTCCTTATGAAAAAAGCAGATTTTTCTCAGGATCAGCATAAAGCAATGAAGATAATCAACCACAGTACCACAAATTGCCACGTGCTTGTACACAGAGTACAGAACCACTAAATGGAGCTGGCTTATGAGATTTATCTGGGTTTACATGAGGATTATTGGAATTCTCACAACAGACTTATTTATTATTATTCAGCAATCCATGTGCCCCAACTGAGGCCAAGCTGGCAGCTTCCAGAAGCTTCAGACTGAGGTTTTAAGCAGCTCTTGTATTGTTATTGTGAAAAGGTAATCAGCAGAACAAGTCTGTAAATTGTGCTGGGTCCATCTCCCCACTGCTGTGACTGACTCCACTGCACAGAAAACACTCCAAATATCAGCCTGAGGGAGAATACACTGGGATTTTAAACCCCACTTGCCTTTCATTTCAACATTTCTATTTCATAAAGATGGGTTTCAGTCAACTAAATTAGTTCCCTTTAAAGCTGTCCAGCCCCCAAAAATACATCCTGGTTCCACTCTTCTCCAGAGGTGGGAATTTTGTTCCTGCTCCCACTGCTCCCAGAAAAAAGCCAGAGTTGATACCTGGACACATAATACTATACTGAAATGATTTAATTTCTGGTAATTTGCAATGCTTGAAGGACAAGCAGCATGATTTAATAACTTAGCAGTGATTTCATTACAGATTTGGTAGTTTGCATCAATATTCAAGTAAAGGTATCCAGCTGTAAAATAAGAAGTTACTGTGGTGAGGATAATGAGCACAGTGGCCATTGGTTATTGATGTGCTCTGGAATTAGCTGTAAGTGCTGTGCAGAGTGTCCAATTTCATCAGGAAATCACTGCCTTGAAAACACGAGCACTGGCTCCACAGCAATTACTGCATTCAGCAGGATGCTGGTTTTGGTGAGAAAACATCATGAGAACAATCAAACGGGCAGCTGACAGCCACTTGATCCCACATGAAATCCAGTTAATAAATGGCATGAAATAAGGGAGCAGGAAAAACCAAATGGAGTGGGACTGGGATTTTTAATGTGCTGAAGGAGAGTGGAAGCCTCAGCTCTGCCAAACCTGTCTATTGTCACACCAAATCCAGAACACCAGGCTCTGTATCAGCCTGGACACTCCTAAACCCACAGCTCTGCACTCCGAAGGGAGAGAAGGCTTGGATATAAAAATTTCTGGAGGGAACGTCCTTTGTCCTTAGCACAACACTGAGATCTGTCATCTGACCTCGAAGAAAAATTCAGCCTGGTACTGAGAGCTACTGAGCAAGGTCCAGATGTGTGTAGGTCCTACAAATTCCAGTGGAAAACTTGGATGTTCAGAGCTGTGTAGCCAAAAACTGGGCAGTAACAGCAACATACAGCAACAAGGAGGTTGCAGAGGTCACTCTAAGTGCAATTATTTACCTTGCTTGGTCATTTTAGGATCACAGAATCATGGAATAATTTGGGTTGCAAGGGACTTTAAACTCATCCCATTCCAGCCTTGCCATGGGCAGGGACACCTCCCCCTATCCCAGGCTGCTCCAAGTCCCATCCAGCCTGGTGTATCCACAGAATCCAATCTCCCAATTTATCAACAAGGATGATTAACCACTGCCTGGGGAAGCAATAGGTCTCAGCCACTTGAAGTAATTACAATTAACTCTGGATGACAAGCTCCACTTAAACTGGGATTTGGAGTCTCAGCAGGAGTGAGCAGTTAAGTTATTTTTGGGCCCATTTGATCAAGAGGTCGGATTTGGTGACCAGAACTATATTTCTAACAGTCTTCCAAGCCAAAAACCCATCAAAGTATTATTAAATTAGACCATGAATTTGCAATTACCCAACAAGCACAACACAAAGCTCCTGTGGACCCGTTCCAAGTGTCTCTCACAAGAAGATGGATGGCCTGAGCACCAGCAATATCCTCCAGGAATCATCCAGGGGTTGCCCCTCAAACCCCACAGCTGCTGCAATGGGGCTTTTTGTTTGCCTGCTGACAGATTTTAAAGCATCAGCTCTGGAGTAGAAAGGCTGCACCCAGAAGCATCAGTTAATCCTCTGGTTATTGCTGAACAAGATTCAAGCAGTGCAGATGTCCAAATGCTGAGGGAAATGAATGTTTACTCATTCCACAGACCAAGGCAGAGGCTGCAGGGTGGACTGACTGGAGCAGCACAACAGAAAGTGGCAGAGCCAAGGACAACTTCAGTTTTACAGCAAATACTTCTGCATGTTTAAATTAATCCTGGGCACAGCACTGGCCAAAAGAAATATAGGAAATATTTTGAAAAATTCTAAGGGTTTACGTTTTATACTTCCAAAACAAAATATTTTACTTTTAAAAGAATATATAATTCCTATATATTCCTACAAGGAAGGTGGAGAGAGACTGGGGACAACGGCCTGGAGTGACAGGACAAGGGGAATGGCTTCCCACTGCCAGAGGGCAGGGATGGATGGGATATTGGGAAGGAATTGTTCCCTGGGAGGGTGGGCAGGCCCTGGCACAGGGGGCCCAGAGCAGCTGTGGCTGCCCCTGGATCCCTGGCAGTGTCCAAGGCCAGGTTGGACACTGGGGCTGGGAGCAGCCTGGGACAGTGGGAGGTGTCCCTGTCCATGGCAGGGGGTGGCACTTTGGGGTGAGCTTTGGGGTCTCTTCTAATCCAAACAACTCTGGGATCCTGTGATTCTGCACTGTCTGCTTTTAAATTGATAAAAAGCTCTTGAAGAATGTGAGAAAATGCATTGGAAAAAGTGTATAAAAAAGTGAAAAAGAAAGATCTGTAACTGCAAGAAGCTGATGAGTCTGAAAAACTATTTCAGTCCAGAAGCTTTCCAAGTCCCTTTTTGCTCAACAAAGTTTTTACAATTTTGGATAAACCTGAGGAAATAAATTGAATTTCTGCTGTGGTCAGTGACCTTCCCTGGCCTCTCCTCTCACAAAATCCAGAACCAGAGCATCCAGTACCCACACCTGACAGGATTCTATCCACAGCCTTCATCCAAGCAGTGTCTAACACACCAAGAGTCACTTTGCCATTAACAAGGAAACCAAACCCTGAGCTTCAGGCAATTGGATTTGTTACTTGGCAGCAGCCTTGGATGTGGCACAGGGGCAGCAGATGTGTGAGACACCACAGCCTGGATCAGCTGCTCTAAGAGCATCTTCTGCCAAGCAAAGATTAGAAAAATAACAGCAATTTCCTCCCTGCTCAGCACAAAAGACATTTTTATACTGCTGCAAGTACTTAATTGTGTGTATTTTCATCAGGCAGATAATACTCAGAGCCTGATCTGTAGCTAGAGTTCAAAACTTTTATGTTGTTTAAGAACAGTTTTGCAGACAATTTAGTGGTGGCTTTTTTTTTTAGGGCAGTGGTTTTATGGAGTTGTTCTGTCAGAGAGAAGAAACTGATTTGCAACGTGTGGCAGCAAAAGAAAAAATAACCAGGCTGTTTATCAACACCACTAAACAATTTTGCCAGTTTTTGCCACAACAAATCCATGGACTTTCTATGTTCTTAGCACAGATCTGCACAACTCAACCTGCATCCCACAGCTCCCCTTTATTAGAAACAGGATTCAGTCTTCTCAGCCTGAAACTCAACTGAGAGCTGTCCAAAACTCCTGCAACTTTATTGCAGAGAGAAATGAACAGTTAATTTGGAAGCCTTCTTACCGAATTAGCAGGAGATAAGGTCAGGGGATCCAGACAATGTGAGAGCTGCTCAATTAGGTGCGTCTGTGAAGGTAACAGTGCTCACAGGGCAGAGAGGAGGCTGACTTTTATCATTAATGGCAACAAATTTATCACCACCTGCCAGCCCAAGCTGTTAAAAAAGCCTCATTAAGTGTTTTGCAGCTCCCAGGGGCAAAGTGTAAAGAGAGTGAGAGAACCTGCCCTGTTCCTGGCAGGGGCACTGCCCCTGCGACCCCTCTGAGGAGGGAAGCAATGAACCTGTTCCAAGGGAACTCACTCCAGCTCCCCAACATTCCAGAGGCAGCCAGGGAGTCCTGGGATACTGGGAGACACCAGGCCAGCCTGCCCACCTTCCACTGAGCAGAGAAGGAGCTCATCCCTTCATCTCCAGAACCCGTTCCATGAGCAAGACCAAGTCAGAGCAGGGTCCACTTCAACCATCCTGGTGTCTGTTGGGTTGAAGGCCCAGACAACAAAGTCCTAAGTTTCCAAACAAACTGAAGATGGACTAAAACTTCAGATAAAACCACCTTGCTTTGTGTGGGGGCATTACTCAAAAATCTAAGTGGAATAATGAAGTGTTGAGCAGGGTCTGTGGTGACAGGACAAGGAGTGGTGGTCAATTCAGAGGAGTGAAGGTCAATTTAGACATGAAATTGGGAAGGAATTGTTCCCTGGGAGGGTGGGGAGGCCCTGGCACAGGGTGCCCAGAGCAGCTGTGGCTGCCCCTGGATCCCTGGCAGTGCCCAAGGCCAGGTTGGATGTGGCTTGGAGCAGCCTGGGACAGTGGAAGGTGTCCCTGCCCATGGCAGGGGTGGCACTGAATGAGTTTTAAGGTCCCTTCCACCCAAAGCAGTCTGGGATTCTAGGAAGTATTTTTCCCACCAAAAACCTACTTCAGAAAGACGTTTCTGCTGCTGAAGTCCTTCTTTACTCTTCCCTGCCACTGGCTCATTACAGGGCACATCCTCTCTCGGGAGCATGAGAAATCCAAACAGCTGAAAGGCTGAAGTGCTCCTGCCTGCAGCACCCCACACCATCTCCTCACCGTGCTCACAGCCCTCTTGATAAAATCACTGCCAGATCCAGCTGGAATTCTCTCCAGCAGAAACTCCATTCCTCAGGTGACCCCTGTTTCTGGTGTGAATTGCTCTGTTAACCCTGGGGGAGGGTGGGCAGGCAAAGCTGCTCAGTGATGCTGAGCCCGGTCTGCTGCTCACTCTGTGTTTCCTCTGGTGCCAAATTTGTGTCTTTTTCCTGTGATGAGGATCCTGGGATGAACACAAGTGCTCTGTAAACAAACTGTGCCATGTCAGACACCAACTTCTGCATTCTCTCACCACAGCAAATCTCTTGGGTTTGAAGTGTTTAAAGGGTTTGAAGCGTTTAAAGGGCAAAGTTTAATTAAACACGAGAGGAGGAGAGGGGGGTGTGGTCTAAGGGGAGAGCCCAGGTTGTTAAGTGTGAGCAGACTGTGGTCTTGGGAATCTTTACAACACTCCATTAATTAACTCTGTGCTCCTGGCTGGAAAACAACCCTGGAGAACCAAATTTCCTGTCTCAGTTCCACCCCCGCAGACTTTCACAGACAAAGGCATGGTGGAGCTGACAGAGATGGGATATGTCAATAAATGAGCCAGATCTGGCAAATGGATCCTGATGCTGTTCTCACTCGAATAAATACTAATTATGACAATTAGGTACTTGAATTAAGATGTATTACGGTAATATTTGAGGTCATTAAAAGTAATAATGACATTCTTAGGTAGCAGTTAAATCAGTCACTAAAAGGCAAAGTTCCTTTTATTTCAGAGATGCAAAATGACAGAACAGTTTTCCAAGTGAAAATCCACAGACAAGGACAAAGCAGGGCAGCAAATTTTCACATTATATCTCACACTGCCAATTACTGATGGCTGATGTCCACCTCCTCTTGAACTTTTTTACCCCAAAAACTGTCAGAAAGCAGGACTTGGACTTTTTCACTCAAATAAGTCCTTGAAATAATCCCACATTCTTCTAATTTATATTACAAATCCTAAATTTCAGCTAAAAGTTCTTCACTGTTTACCTCACTGATATGAGATCAAAGATGGGCAGAAATCAGTGAATTTCCTCCTTCATGAATTTGCTCTGAAAATCTCGAGCACCAAATAGTGAAGTTCAACTTTTATGTCTTTACTCAATTTCAGCTTCCATGAACTCTCCCTCTGATCTTGAGAATTAACTTTCCTTTTAGTTTTTCCCAGTGTCAAATAAAAATGCACAGATTGCAATATTAAGTTCACAGGGGTAGTTCATGATGAAGCTCTGGCTGGTGTTTGGCTCAAAAAGAAGCAATATCTGGTTTGTGAGCTTTCTACAGAGTCTCAAGAGGTCATTAATTCCCTTCTGATCCTAATTAATTAAGCAGCAGTTTAGGGAAAAAAAAGAAAAAAAAACCACCCAAATTTTAATTGCATTCCCATTTTGCAGGTGCACTAAAACAAATGCAGGGAGGCAAATGTGGATCCTGTGGAGATGATTGATGATCTTCCAGATGATTTTAAGCTGGGAGTTTTCATCTGGAGAAGTTCTGATCTGTGTCATAAAGAATCATTCTGAACACAGAACCAAACTCTGCCATGCACTGTGGCAGGCAAGTGCTGAGGACAGAAAGTGGGGGCAGAAATTGGGGGCAGAAAGGACACACTGGTTGTGCAGGACACCCCAGCGTGTGTGTGGTGAGGCACAAACCAGCAGCACTACTCCCCTCCACGAAGCTTTTGGCTGAGAGAATCCCCTGTCCAAGTCTGCTCCCAAACCAGCAATCCCACAGTGCTGGGACCAGGCTGTGTCCCCAGCCAGCCCAGGCAGGGGTGGGAGCAGTAAAATGAAGCCTCAGTCTGCTCCCTGGGATTGCCCAGCACTCCGTGGCTGACTGTGGCCATCCCTCAGCTCTGCAGGTAGAACTGGCAAGGCAGAGGAACATTCCCAGAGGTTTGGTTCCCTATCTCACTGCTGTCCTTTTAAAGTTGTCATAATTCCACTTTTTCTAACCCTGCCTGCTGACTCTGTCATCACCCCACATCCCCCTGGAAGTGGACACTTACCCATGGAGTAGCCACTACTTGGCAACTCCTCTGCTACTACAAGAGCTGAAGGAATCCCACTTACTTCCACTCTTCAGCAGGTGCTGCTCCTCCTCCTTCAGCCTGTTCTGAATCAGACGTAACATGTTGGCTGCTTCCTGCAAGAGGAGAAAACAATTGCCTTGGGAAAGGTGCCACAGGTAGAATGGGACTAGAAAATGTCAGCATTGAAAATATTTTATGGAAAAAAAGGCCTGATTTGGAACATGAAACTCCTGCTCACTTTGACTGGGAGGGTCAGGATATAAAGGCCAGGTCAACCAGTGCACTGACAATCAACCTTACATCCCCACTGGGTGAAACATCACTTATCCCATGGAAAATGAGTTTATTTGTCTTCATCCCACAGAACATGACTGCTGGTGCTTTGAAAAGCAGGCTCTGGCAGTTATTTTCAGCCAGTAGTGCATTAAACACCAGAATTGGTTTGTGAAATGACTGCACTTCCTAACACACATCCAAACCAGAAAGAATCCCCACCTTTCCAAGCATGCAAACAAAACTGGAGCAAACAACCCCATCAATGAGCTGGAAAAGTACAGCCATGCATTTATGATAGCACGCTGCAGTGCAAAGGTGAACCAACCAAATGAAGGTCAATGACACTAAAAAACCACAGAATGGGACCTTTCTAGTCCATTTTTAATGACATTTAGCCTTAATTTGGGCAATGCTAATGGTGAATAGCAAACTGAACGTGGTAGAGTAGGTAAGATATGAATGCACAGAATCAGGCACAGACAGAACCCACAATAGGAACAGGTGGCAACAGCTGATAGGAGATTTAGCCACCAATTTTGCTAATTTTAGTCTCTTCAATTCCAGTCAGGAAGAGGAAAGTTAATTAATTGTGGATTGCAGTAAGATTTTTCTGAGCCTTTGATTTTTCTATGCAAAATATGATTATAATTAAAACCACCAGTTGCTCTGATGTGATCAGACCTCCACACTTACAGTGCACTGTGAGAAGGAAACGTGGACTCAGCTGGAATATTCATGGGACAGAGGGAAGAAAGTAAGAAGAGCATCTGAAAGTGGTTGAATGGAGCCCAACCTTTTCACACTTTCATGTGGAAATGTGTTTCCATAAGTATGGAAGCTGAGAAAGGAACCTCCAAGGCCCACCCAGCACATGAGGAAGTTGCTGGAAATAGAGGCCTGGGGACAGACTGGAATGATCCAACACAACCTGCCATAAATACCTGTCCTGGGAGTTGAAATTCATGCTGGAAAAGCTCACAGGGAAGAGGTTTCCAAGTGGAAGGGATGTGTCACCTGTACCTGGTGAGAAACCCAGCCCAGCTCAGTGCCTCTGTCAAGGGGATAAATCCTGATCCAAAAATCTGCTTTGGACAACCACACAAACTCTCAGTGCTAACAGAGACAGGGGCTCCATGGACACCAGGAATATTGCTAATAGATCCTTGGGACCACAGGAATAACCCTGCAAAACTGAAGTAGGTGTGGCAGTGTCCAAGGGGATAAAGCAGAAAGGTCAGGATGCCAAATCCCACAGAATGAGACCCTCCAGCAGCAACTTGCATCAGCAGAACTACTGAAATCTCCAAACTGATGGGTGTATTCTGCAGGGAGAAGCTAATTCCTGCAAAAACAAGAGAGGAAAAGGCACAAGCATGGTTTTTAACTTGTTTCATGTAGATTCAGAACATTTGAAACACTCTGTGGAGTAAACTGCCCTTCCTTATGAATTCCTTCTCCACAATTAACGTTCTCCACCCCCTCAGTGCCAGCAAAGCCTCTTCAAAGATGATGAAAATAAAAACGTGTGTGGACCTGAGGGAAAATTTTCAGAGGTCTCTAGCTAACAATGTTTCCTTTGGTCATTCTAAGGCCTCCCTCTGCATCAGTGAGTCCCAGTATTTCCTCACTGAGCCTCCCAATTGCTATCATTTTTATCTTTACCTCGTTCTCCCAGCCAGTCCTAAGGGTTAAATATGGTCAGTGATTTAAATAAGCCCCTGCACAGCTTCCCAGTGCAGCCTCCCCACTGCTCTGGGACAAATGGATACATGAGGGATCAATCCCCCAGGAATCCCAACCCCACTGGCTGTTGCAGCCCACACAGTGCACATGGTAAAGAAAGGCTGAAACAGGATAAAAGAAAAAGACATTTCCCAAATGTCACAGGGACAAATTCATAAGTCCAGGAAGCACATTTAGAATGTTCACACAGCAGTGAAATAATCAGCACAGACATAATCATTGCCTGGCACTGTAATTCCAGGCACACATCACGACAGCTGAAGCTGGCAATTCCAATTTAGACAAATGAGCAGCTCCCCTGCCCTGCTTCCCTGCTCCTTCCCTTCTCCCACTCTCCAGCTCTGAGAAAAGCACTTGTGCAGCGACACAAAAGGAACCTGCTGCAAACTAATCCATCAAAACAAAATTAAGCCAGGCAAATTCTCCACTGCAGCTCAGCATGTGCCTACCCGAGGTCCTGACTGGAGGATGAGGTGCTGTACCTGTGGGGAAAACAGCAGGGCTAAGAAGATGGGGTTTATGAACTTCAACTGCAAGAGAAATGAAGGCTAAAAGAATGTTTACCCACACAGATGAGCCACTTCTCCCCCTTTCCTCCAGCCTTTCACCTGTGCTGCTATCAGCAGCTTGGCTGATCTCATTGCAAGCCAGCCCAGACACTTAACTGGCAGGAAAAATGTTGTTTTTCTGCTGGTTTAGGTTTGTGAATAACCTGATGCATGGCTGGTCAAATGCCACTGTCAGCCCCAGGGACCTGCTGTGCCTGTGCATCCTCCCTTCCAGCAGCAGCCCATGGCTCCATCACTGCCACATCCTGCAAGAGCTCATCAAAAACTGCAGCAACAGAAAATGTTTTAAAAGGGCAGCTCCAAACCAGTCAAATCAGTGAACTGCTGGTTTCTGTCCTTAACAAGTGACATCTTCAAAGAGGGGGCAGAAGGGATGGCAAATCAGAAATCTAGAAAGTAAACAGAATTTATCACTTAATTTTTTAAAGGTTTTGAATGCCTGCAGTCATCAAAGCTGCATTTTTTGGCTTGAGCAGCTTCCACCTTCCATGCTGACACCTCTTCCCCAATATCACACCACCTTAGCAGATGTGATTTGTGGCAGCTCAGCAAAGCCCAGCCTGTGCCCATCAGAGATGCTTTTCTGTTTGAGGCTGGGCACCTGAGTGTGATCCAGGGCTCCTGAGCTGTGACAGGGCACAAGAGCTGGGGGTGATGGACTGGAACACTGAGGGGCTCTTTCAACACTCAGTGTTGTACCAGGGCCCAGGGGCTGCCCAGGTGTCACATTTCCCTTGCAGAGTGGCAGGGTGACAGCTCCACAAAACCAGAGATGTGCCCTGTGCTCGTGCAGCTCCCACAGGGAACAGCCTGGGTGCCTCGGGATGCTGGATTTAACCCCCTGCTCAGTCTCTCCAGTAAAAGCAGCAGGAGCTGCAGCAGGCAAACATTCTCTGGATCGTCCTCTGCAAGTGAATTTTACTCACACGAAGTGGCAGCTCCCACTGAGGAATCACAGTGTCAAATCAACACAATTTAAGTACCAATTAATACAAAATCCAAACTAACCTGCCCCTTCAGAGGGACTCTCAGGCCTTTCAGGGTACCAGGGATTGTTGGGGCTCAAAATCCTGCTTTAGGGGCAGACAGATGGAAATCCTCCTCCTCTGCCTCATGTATTATGCAGCCTCTCCTGGGTGTAAATCTGCCCAAAGGAGTCATTTTTGCAAACAGCTGAGGGAAATGGGCAGCAAAGCAGGACTTTGCTGCTGATACTAAGATCCCCTGAATAACCCTGGCTCCAAGGGACCTTGCAAAGTCCCAGCCCAACCTCCTGCTCCAAGCAGGACCAGCAATGGGATCAGATCACAGTGCTCAGTGCTGGAGCTTGTTGGGTCCTAAAGATCTCCAAGGGAGAGACTGATCAACCTGTCTGGGCAACCTGTTCCACTGGCTGCATGTCCAAAGGGTGCAAAAGTTTCCTCACAGCAGGTCAGGATGACTTTTCATGGCTGGTGACCTGTCCCTGGCTCTCAGCACCAAGTGCTCAGGTGTCCTTGGTCAGCAGTGGTGTCCCAGCTCTCCATGCAGGCCCTTGGCTGGTGACACACAGAGCCCACACAGTCCAGAGCAGCAGGAAATGCAGAGCCCTTCTGGTGACACACAAAGGCTTCAAATTGAATGAGTTTCACCTGTGTTTACAATCAGCTGGGCTTTTTTTCATGCCTCTTTTCTGTTGTTACAAAAATGTTACCTGTCCAGCACACTCCACTCAAGTAAAATGTCTGGTTTTTGTAGATTGGAGTTTGAATGGGACAATACAGATATTCTGCATCTCAATCTTCTTAAACTGGCAAAGCAGATGATTTTCCATCTAATACCTATGAAAGTCTTTGCAATAAAAGGTGTCAGAATGTTTTAACATGCTCTGATCTCCTGCTCTCTGCACAAGTAAAACAGCAATGCTGAGTTCCAGTGTGCAGGCTCTGGGGTGGGAGGGGTGCTTGGGGTTATTTTGTTTTTAAACTGAGGCCATGGAGAACATCCCCCAGCAGCAGACCCACACACAGCCTGCCCTGCCACTGACTCAGTGTTTGCCTTAAGGCCAGTGATCCAGGATTTAGCTAAGCCACATGACTGATTGGACTGCCAGGCCTTCATCCCAGTCCTGTACTATGTACCTGAAGTTCCTGAGTTTTGGTTTAAACCCCAATATCAAGCTGGAATTCATGAGAAATCATGAGACTGTAAACAACTCTGCCCCTGCAGATTGCAAAGCAGCAAGTCTGACAGCTCAAAACCAGGAACAGTAAGAATGATGCAGTATTTGATCATTTAAAACAGCTCAGCTTTTTGTTGGGTTTTGTTTTGTTGGTTTTTTATTTAGCTAACCTCTAAGTTGTTTTTTAAAAACACCAGCAGGATCTTGAATTCAAAGAATTTGTGCCCTGCAGCCAGCTGGCAGACATAATTACCACTAAGCAGAAAGGAAAGGGAGAGAAGTGGGCGAAATAGGAAGGGAATAAGTACAAAAGCACAGGACAACAACTGGAGCTCACTGACTTTTTGCATTTGGATCGAGCATTTCAGTTTTTGCTTAAGCTATTCCTTTTGTTCTCAGACACACTCCCAATCCCAGAAATCTCTCTATGTCTAACGTTTTCATCTTAGCAAGGCAAAACAATGTTTCCTTCTGGTTTTTTTCTGGAGTGATTTGCAGTGCTCCCACTGCTCCGGAGTACCCTTGGAGGAGACCAATTTGCTGCTGGATTGAAGGGCTCAGCTCACCTTGACTTCATCTGGGCAGCTGCTCCCTCCTTTGTCACAGAACAAAGCACCTGGGATCAGCTCCTGCTACTCTGAGGCAGCTGGTTTTGGTAAGAGAGTGGCCACTCATTCAGTAGGAGGGAGATAAAGGATGAGGAGAAAGCACAAGGTGCCTGATGAGAATGTGACAACTCTCAATGACAGGAAATCTGCCAAGGACAACAGGAAAGGGACTAAAGTTCATGAGGTACCAACCCACCTGGAGCTGTTCTTTAAGAGCAGAGATGATGTTTCCTGGATGCTGAACTACTGTTAAATACCTCCCCCAAAATTCATGTTCTGAATGGGAACATGGCTGTAGTTATGTCTGACTAGAGCTGACTGCAAAGCTGCAGGGTTTGTTCCTTTTTATTCTGTTGAGGAATGGTGGCAGAGACACAAGATCCACCTGAAACAGTGGGGCAGAAGAACCTTTACCACCATCAGGCTGGCTCAGCTGTGAGCAGGGCTTTGAACGAGGTCTGGCAGGGAATGATGATGATAATGGTGATGATCCTGACAAGAAACAGGGCACTGTGAACAGGCTCTGGAATGTTCCTTGTGAAGGCAAAACAAGTGGGATCCCATCTCATGTGCCCGAACACAAGTACATCCATTGCAGGAAACAGAACAGGAGGAGTCAGAGTGTGCACGCTGTGATCCCACAGGGATTACACACATATGGTGTCTCCTAATAAATTCTGGCACACCAGCTCCAGAGCTCACATTTATCAAAATAATCAATTAGACCTGTTAGATCACTGCTGAAGGGCACTTTCATCAAGAGAAGTCACAAAAACACCTCAGAAGTTCCTTGAAAGGTTTCTTTTTTCAAGGACAAATGTTAATTAAGAGTGTCTTTCATGCTATCAAGAAAATTACGGGGAAAGCACAAATGCTTTCTAATGTGAGGGCAATGTTTCAGCAAGGAAAGCAATCAGAGCAAAAAAACCCAGCACAGGTTTTCATAGACTCACAGAATCATCAATCAGAAAAGACTTCTGAGGTCAAGTCCAACCTTGCCAACTTAACTGTGTCCCCAAGTGCCACATCCACTTGTTTTTTGAATGCTTCCAAGAACAGTGACCCCACCACTGCCTGTCCCAATGCCTTTCTGGGAAGAGATTTTCCCTGATATCCAACCTGAACCTCCCCTGGCACAACTTGAGGCCATCTCCCTTTGTCCTGTTGCCAGCTATGGTAAGTTTGTTTTGGGGCAAAGTCTTTAGGAAGGAAGAATTCCATCAGAGATGTGTGGGAAAGGTGTCCAGCAGAGCCTTCACATGGGGTCACACAAGTAGCAGAAGACAGAGACAGAAAAAGATGGAATTTTTGGCTGAGAATACACCAATGCAGCTCTCAGTGACACCAGCTCAGGCTACACAGAGGCAGACAGTGAAGTGCATTCAAAACCCACCCACAGCACCTGTTTGAAAATCAGATCGGTTTAACACTTCTCACACACTTCTTCCTAAAGCTCCCATAATCACTTAGCAAGTCCTGACTCATCCAGCCCCAGCACTGCAGCAGCCACAGATGAACTGGAGTTGGAAGGGAACAGCACATTCCAGAGGCTGAGAGGCAGATCCTGAGACCTGAGGCAGGGCAGCTCCTCTGGAATGAACGGACTGAGCAGGAAGGTCTCACCCAGACATCACCACCTTCCCTCTGGGAACTCAACACAAGGAGCAGATTCTGCAGGGTGAGGAATGGCAGCTTGGTAATTGTTCTCACCCTGTGGGATGTGTTTCCTGACCTGGGTGCCCTGCTCACGCTCTGTGTGAACTCTCTTTGCCTCTCTCTAAGCTCTCCCCTTGTATCCTCACACAGTAAATGAGTGATTCTCCCCCGGCACGATTCTGGAGTGACTTTTGATGCAATATAAAACCTTTCTGCACAGGTTACTGCATCTTCTACTGTGCACATTACATGTTTTCTATGGGAATGATCAGACAGTGCACAGCTGGTCCAAAGAGGCTGCACAGTGTCTGTCCTTGGAGGCTTTGAGGACTGCACTGGATGAAGTCTGATGCCACATCTGACCTTACCTGGAACTGAATGAATCTGTCAATCAGTGACCAAGAGAGCAGGTTTAAAGGTGATTTATTTAGTTGACTGGTCTTCTATTTTAAAAACCCCAAAAGACAACGAACAAAGCCCAACTCAAAACTTTCCACCTCGAATACTTCTCTGCACTGCTGTGCTGTGCTGGTTTCAAGGCCAGGCTGGAGGGGCTTGGAGCACCCTGGGCTGGTGGAAGGTGTCCTTGCCCATGGCCCTCTAGGAGGTCCCTCCCAACCCAAACCATTCTGTGGTGTAGGAAATACTCCTGACCCATCCTGGAACCACAGATCAGAGCCAAGGGAGCAGAACATCCAAGGAAACAGCACTGAGCTCTCTGCTGAGGATTTGTGTGACTGTCCATGGCAGGGCACAGCTCAGGAGGACTGTGCAGACACAGAAGGATTGGGAAGGCACTGGCAGAGGCTGCATTAGAGCAGTGCAGGGCACAGGCCTTTACATCATCTGCCAGCACTGAGAGAAATCTAAACACAACTAAGGAAAGAAGTCAAAAAAGAGATCCAGACATTTTCTGCCCAGAATTCTCCAGTCAAAATCCTTTCATACAAAAAGCTTCAAGTCAGCAATAACACAGAGAAATTCAGGACTTTATCCTCTGGATCAGATGTGTTCTGTATTCAGCATTACATACAATGCAAATTCCCCATAATGACAACTCTCCATTTTTCCTATTTGCTTTTGTGGAAAGGATGAATTCTAATGACTCAATAACAGCTCACTGAACATTCCCTTCATGGATTACATTTTTATTGTAGCAAGCTTACAAGTGATACTGTTTGGATGTGTAATTTGTTTGAATTAATGTACAATTCTGCATTGTAAACCTGGGGTCAGTTTGCAGTGCCTGAAGAAATCATTATCCAAATTAACACTGATTGGAAGTTGGGAATCACAGCAGGGTCTTGTTCACCAGCACAGAGCAGCCACTGCCTCATCCCTGCCAGACTCCAACACCTGAATTATCCTCTGCCTGTGTCACAAAGCTCAACTGTTCCAAGGGGGTCAGGATTATTCACACTTTTCAAGGAGAGTGTTTACTGTATTAAAGGGCAGCTGTTCTTGGTGAAGTTGAGGGTTCCAGGAACTGATAATGGACTCTGCTGCCTTCTATCAGGAGATCAATTAGCTCAATACAGCCCCCACTTCTCCCAGCAAGAGCCTCTTCAGCAGGGGGCTGACACACACTTCAGTTTGTTCCTGATCTCCCACCCAAATTCAGTGGCAGCACCATCAAGCCTCTCTCTAACTCTTGTCAGAGTCCAAGCTCAGGAATCACAAACCTGGTTTTTACCGTTCCTCCAGCTTGAAAACATTTGCACTCCTACTTCCTGCTCCCCAGGACAATGCTCTGCCTACTCCTTAGATGACTGGAATAAAAGTATTTTCAAACATCTCCTTGTGGTGGGGTGGAGAAGAAGGAAGTGAAGATGAGTAATGATGCAGACAAACCTCTTTAGCAAGGCGATGACAAGCACTGCTTCTAGGAGTGTTCATGCATCAGGCTCTGATTCTTTAACACAAAAGAGCAGCCCAAATCCTTTCTGGGCAACCAGCAATGGGCAACACCAGCAGGTTTCACCTTACACATCCTGCTTCTCTGGTTTCCATAGCTCTGTTCTTCTCCACAGAACAGCAGGGACACAGGATAGCTTCACTCCTGTTTACTCTGTGGATTAAGAAACTGGAGCTGTTGGTCTAAACACCCTCGTGGCTGAGCAGGAGCTGAGATGCAAGATGCACTCTCTGAAGTTTCCCAGGAGAAGGTGGCCACCAGCAGGTATTTCCAGGGAATGTGGCATTGCCAAGGGGAGTCAGGCCCTGATTAACAGGCCAGGCTCTGACCAGGGCAGGCTCCTCCTCAGTCCTCTCACAGATGGGACAAAGCCTGAGTAGGAGACTCAGACTCACAGCTCTCCAGGTCAGCAAATTTAATAACCAGCAGAGTCTCACCATGTAGTGGCCTACAAAGGAGGTTTCCATTGATTTTGGAACTACATCACACTCAAGGTAAGTCCAAATGGGAATGGAACTGGATTTCCAGCAAAATAAATATGATCCCAGCCCTGAGGCAGAAAGGTGTGCAGTTTGTCCTGGGATTTCTTACCTTTCCTTGCTCCTGCTGTTTGACCCTGCTGCAAAGCTGCTGAAATGCAGAGCTGGGCCCACGGGTTACCCCAACATCAGAATCCTCTCCAAAGGATCCCAACAGTATCCCAGAGCTCTGGGAGGAGAAGGCAGGGACTGCACAGGGCAGTGAGTCCCCCTGCCAGCCCATGCCAAGGCCTCTGCCAGGACATTCATCCCAGAGGGCCACCGCTCACACGTGCACAGTGTCCCACTTCCACATCTCACAGAACTCAACTAGGGATTGTTTTCATGCAGCCAGAAAACTGAGAATTATTTTCCTATTTAAAGACTCAGACCTCACTGTTTTGCACCTGATGAGATTATGCATGTTTATGCAAATCAAAATGCCACGCTCCAGCTCCTTTTCCCCACTAAGTACCTGCAGCAGAGCATAAACCTCCTCAATTTCCTATACATCATTTTAACACTACCTACTTACGTCATTTGGTGCAAAGCACTGAACATCAGTCCCAAATTAAGAGTTATTTTAGCTTTTTCTTTCAAACAATCACCTGTTTAAATGTTTCTCAGTGATTTAAATGTTGATCTCTGCAGGAAAAGAGAAACTGATCTTCTTGATCAGCATTGTTTCAAGTAATCTGATTGTTTCCTACTCTAAGTGAATTTCAAGTGATTTCTGGTACATAATTCAGACTTCTGAAGTATTTATGAATATTCAAGTGGATAATGCAGGGAAGGCAGGAAGACCATAATATGAACCTTACATTTATTCATCTTCCTCCCAAATGAAGCTGGATAAAGAGAAGATGTAAAACCTCCAAGGCAGCACTTTGGAATGCACTAGGGACTGTTCTCATGCAATGCTTCTCCACTGGAGTCACTGCACAAGAAATTCAGTGAGACAAGTTAAGAACTGAATTTATTAGAGATCAGGCAGTTCTGATTGCTCTTTCTGACAGTCGTCCATGGATCTCCAAGCCGTGCTGTCAGTGAGAGCCACTACATCTCACACTTCACAGAAACAACTGCTGTCATGACAGAGAAACTCACCCTGGCTGCAAAACTCAGCAGATCCTCCCTGTGTTCCTTCCCCACATGCAGAGTATTTAATTTATAAAAGAATTAGCACAGATTTGTAACAGCAGCAAGAATGAACCAGACTGAGCAACCTTTACAGGGGATTCATATCCAACCACAGCACCAAGCCCTGAGGCACAAGGAATCTCTTTACCCCTTCAGGGGCTGCTGGAGGCAGAATATGAATCTTTCCATTGCTCAGAAAAGCCTCTAAGTGATTTGGGATTCAATAATTTCTTGTTTGATCTCTAGCTCTGTGATAAAATGAGCTCTAGAGTCTGTCAGACATGAAGAACTTGAAGCTGTGAGTCAAATGACCACAAATCTGGGATCCTAAGGCATGTTTGTCACCCACATCAGATATCCAGAGAATCCCTAAGAAAACACGGATCTTGGAGCACTGAGTTGATCTGACTGAGATCAATTGAACTGATCTCAACTGTTTTCATTTCCCTACAGCTTTAATGGGAGGCAGTATCAGCAGAGCTCCAGGAGCAGCAGGCATGTCCTGCCTCAGGGCAGTTGCCATGCTATTGGCAGAGGACTGCAGAATTTTATTTCAGTGGAATGAAGGCACACAGAACATTTCCATCTTCCCTAATGCACTCTCCACATGCCCTCCCACCTTCTCTCTATCTCCAGCTTCTCCTTTCTGTGATCATCATTTCGCAGCCAATAATTTCTTTTGTCCTTCTCTCCTACACTCCACTGCCCCTACTCTCTCCCTGTGCATTCCCTTCCCCCTGCCCTCATTTTTGCCACATTTCCCCACTGATTTCTGTGTCTCAGTGCACCAATGCTGTCACACTTCTACGCTGGACTAAAGGCCAAAAGAGAAGCAATCAACAACTCAGCAGCCTGTGCTTACTTTTACATCTGATACTCCACACAGTTCAGCAATGCTGGACCAGGAGTGCTCTCCTGGCACCTGTAAAATGTTTAAAGCAGTCATAACTCAAATGCACATTACTTAGAAGATTAGAGACTGTAACCAACTGCTTTTCATGTTAACCTTGTGCTGGCTATGGCAGCAAACAGCTGTCACAGTGGGAATGTTGAATTTAGTACTTAAGAGGGACAGTTCAGTGCAAAAAGCAGCAGAACCAAGGGGTGCCTCAGAGTGGAGCAGAACTCAGATATCCCTATTTATGATTATGTGCATATTCAGCAGCATTGATAAAAAAGAGTTTAATGAAGAGGGGATTTTATTTGGAGAGGGTGGGTTGCAAAGGATAAGTCACGACACAGTCTGTCTATTTGGAATTCCATGATTAATCATGAAGGACTGATAGTCCATAGAATCAATCATGGAATGGCCTGGCTTGGGAGGGACCTTAAAGCTCATCTTGTTCCACTCCCTGCCATGGGCAGGGACACCTTCCCCTGTCCCAGGCTGCTCCAAGCCCTGTCCAGCCTGGCCTTGGGCACTGCCAGGGATCCAGGGCAGCCACAGCTGCTCTGGGCACCCTGTGCCAGGGCCTCCCCACCCTCACAGGGAAGGATTTCTTCTCAATATCCAATCTAAACCTCTCCTCCATCAGTTTAAAGCCATTCCCCATTGTTCTATCACTACATGCCCTTGGAAACCCCATAGTGATGAAAACAAAAGCAGTTTAAGCAATCCCAAACCAAAGATAATGACTCAGAACATCCTCATCTCTGTGTCCACCACTTCATGGCATTCCTCAGCTGAGATTAAACACTAACAATATAAAAACAGTCTGAAAATACCTTAGGAGAAAGCAGCTGAAGAGGGAAGTACTTCTGGGGTGTCCTCTGAGAAGCACAAGAAAGAATAAGCACATTCTCTCCAGGGAAAAGGAAAATGCTGAAGGATATTGCCAAGTTATTCTGGCATTACATAAGCTAATTCCAAAACCACCTTTTTGAACTGTATTACTCTGTGTTGTCCTTTAAAAGAGAGGCATTCATTTATAATCCAGAGAGAATTTCAACCCCCAAATCTAAAAAACCCCTGAAAATTGGGTTTTTTAGAACAGCCAAAGTTCTAATAGTTTCTGTGTCTAAACATCCGAAACAATTCCATCTTAGAAACAGGGTAAAAACGAATTCAGTATGCTGAATCTTTTTAAAAAGCAGAAAAATAAGCCCCAATCTTTGAGGAGACATGGCTCATAAATCCCTGCCTTGGCACAGAACTGCAGGAAGATGGATTAATTCCATGAACAGCACAAAGGAACAGAAGGAGAATAAAAGAGGTAAAGAAGGCGAAGGCAACTGCAAAGACAAAAGGCCCTTGTTTAAATTCCTCATATCCATGAGTAAGCAGTGCATGACAGCTTGTCAAGAAGTGTGAGAAACTCACTCTAAAGATGAGCCATGCATGGACTTGTGCCTTCTCCAGGTGATAATGGACAAATCATTTTGTATTTTTCATATATTTCCAAGGGCTCCCACATCAGATGGGCAGGTGCTCAGCAGGAGCTCCTTCGTCACCAATTAACTGTTGGGTTCCGACTCAACACGAGCCCTTCAGTTCTTTTAACACAGATTCCTCAGCCCAGTGCCTGGCTGATCACACTCCAACCACTGCTCCATGGCACTGACACGGGCAGGAAAAGGATCAGGAGGCTCAGGACAACACCAGGAGCCACATGGGGCTGGACACCCACAGCATGGAAAAACCACCTTAAAAATCGACACAACCAGCAGCTCTGGAGGGGCTGCAGTGCCTCAGCTGCTTAGTGGCACTTAATTAAAATCCTTAAATCACTTTGTTAATTAGGAACTGCACTCTGGCCCAGGTTGGTGGCTGGGGATACCAAACAACTCTGAGTCCAACTGCAGCACAGATCAGGTTCATTGTTCAGCAACAGGCTCTCAGTCAGAGCAAAAACTCCTAAAACCGTGGACTATGTCAAGGAGAGGGGCCCAGGAATCAGTGCTCAGAACAGCCCAGGGAGTGCTGGATTAATCTAATTACACTGCTGATGCTTTTTGCTGGCAAGCTATTTAGCAAATACACAGCAATGAGAAAAGAATTGCCTCATGCTGCTGCTGCAGAAGTTAATTAAGATTTGTTTGTTGGAACAAAAGACAAATCAGGGTTGGGGAAAAAATCAACATAATTTTCAGTGTTTCAGACAGCTGGAGAGAGTGTGCTTTCAAATGGATTAAATGTAATTATCCTTGTTATTTTTTCCTCTGTTGATGCTAAAAATGACACAAGATTATAAACTGTAGGACAACATGCAAAACATTGTTTTGGAGCAAATGGTTCTCTTTTTCTTTAAAGCATGTAATAACCCACAGTTTTGCTTCACCATGAAGCAGCCAAAGTGTGGAAGCACCACCTGAAAAGCAGATCAAGACTGAAAGAAGTGAGAGACATATCCTTGTGTTCCAGGTTGGCCAGAGATTAATCCAAAATGGATTAAACAGTGCAACCCCTCACTGGTTTGGAAACAGGAGTGCACCAGCAAGTCCCTTGGTTTAGTTGGGACCCAGCTTAGAATCATGGAATGGTTTGGGTTGGAAGGGAACTTAAAGCTCATCCCATTCCAACTCCCTGCCATGGGCAGAGACACCTTCCACGATCCCAGGTTGCTCCTACAGTTCCTCCCCAATATCCCATCTATCCCTGTCCTCTGCACATGGGAAGCCATTCCCCCCTGTCCTGGCCCTCCAGGCCCAAGGCCCTCTGCAGCTCTCCTGGAGCCCCTTCAGGCACTGGATGCTGCTCTAAAGTTTCCCCAGAGCCTTCTCCTCTCCAGATGAGATTCTCCACCCTCTTTCAGGCCCCAAATCCTGGAGTTTGATTTTGAGGACTGACATCTCATCATGACTTCAAATCACAGTTTGGACTCCAGCAATCCTGAATATTTGGCTGGAAGAGAGACACACACCCCTCTTCTTCTACCAGAGCAACAGCTTCTGCAGCAAAGCACTCAGGGCTGCCTGACTCACTGTATTCCTGCCCACAAAGAGATGGTCAGAGGCTCATCCTTTATATATTTCAAGTATTTTTAGGGACAACTGGTAGAAATGTGCAGAGCAAAACCACATCTTTTTGTCACCAGCTTTTATACTCTTTAATTCTGCACTAGGCTGAGGCATTGTTCCCTGCTTATCCTAGGAAACCACAAGCCAAACCATATGGGTAGAGTCCCAGGAGTCTCACAGAAAGAAGGAGAAAAAAAGGAAAATAAAGTGTGCTCTCCATATTCTAAGCACAGCACAGCTGTGAATGACAAAGGCTTTTTCTTTGTCTTATTATCTTTTAACAAAAATCCCCTGAAGAGCTGAACACCAACTCATTAACAAAGTTCCACACAACATGAATTCATAAACAGTTTCAGGTAGCTCAGTTCAAAGCATTTCTCCTTTGGCTGTGAAGTCTCAGTGGCATTTGAACAGAAGGGATAAATCAGATTTTAGGCTTCATTTCAAGATTATGATTTAATTGAAGACTTTTTTTGGGGGGGGGGCAAGGATATGGTGAAGAACTGGAACAGAGAGCTAGAACTGACTTCAGATAAAAGGTGAGAAAACTTCTACAGAGACAGTGCTTGTGAAAAGGGAGGGCTTGATGGGAAACTGGTTCACAGGGATTAACAAGTTGCCAAGTGCCCACATTAGCTTTGAAAAGATATTTTATCCCTCAAGCAAATAATTCAGCAAAATATTTAAGACTTCTCAACAGCATGGCTTTCCCTGTGTCCAGAAGGTGGTGGTGGAATGAGGAAGCATTGATTACCAATGGGTTAATTGGCTGCACTGGTGAGGCCACAGCTCGAGTGCTGTGTCCAGTTCTGGGCCCCTCACAACAGAAAGGACATTGAGGGGCTGGAGCAGATCCAGGGAAGAGAATGGAGCTGGGGAAGGGGCTGGAGCACCAGGAGAAGGGTCTGGAGAGCTCCTGAGGGAGCTGGGAAAGGGGCTCAGCCTGGAGAAAAGGAGGCTCAGGGGGGACCTTGTGGCTCTGCACAACTCCCTGACAGGAGGGGGCAGCCGGGGGGGGGTCGAGCTCTGCTCGCAGGGAACAGGGACAGGAGGAGAGGGAACGGCCTCAGGCTGGGCCAGGGGAGGTCCAGGTTGGACATCAGGAGGAATTTCCTCCTGGAAGGGGTTGTTAAACACTGCAAGGGGCTGCCCAGGGAGGTTTGGAGTCCCCATTCCTGGAGGTGTCCAAGGAGAGCCTGGATGTGGCACTCAGTGCTCTGGGCTGGGTGACAAGGTGGGGATGGGTCCCAGGTTGGACTCATGGTCTCAGAGCTCTTTCCCAAGCCCATGGATGCTGTGATCCTGTAACTGCAGGTGCAGCACACCCAGCAGCATTAAGATCCCAGGGGAGATGGTCCACTCCAACATGTTTTCAATGAAGAACAGAAGATAGAGTGGGTAATGACTGTGAGAAGGATGACAATAAAACAAGAAGCTACTGGAAGCTGAAGGAAAGACTGGCTGAAAGCACTGCAGCCCAGTAAACACCCAAAGAAAAGTCTGGAGCAAGGCAGGATACAGATGCAGATTATCCATGAGGAGAATCACACTAAACTGACTCATCGAGTCAAGAGAAGGCAGAATTCTGCCAAACAAAACTGAAGTCTGTGAGGGGGAAGATCCCAGCACACCTGATCTCCTCACTGATGCTCTTGGCTGTTTCCATTGATACTTTGAGGAGACTGAAGAGTCTTGTGCTGAGAAACCCTTATACATCAGCAGACAACAAAAGTAAGCACATGCATCGTGTGTAGCAAAAGGAAAACCAGAAATTCTGAAAACATTCTTCATGAACAAAACCCAGCAGCTGAAAATGAGTCGGGGAGGGCAGAGACTGGCAAGGGTATCACTACCTTAATTAACTTCATTAACTGAGAAAATGCAGCTGTGCTGTCGTGCTTGGCCAGGAGCAGCCACAGTCACTGGCCTGTCCCTCACCTGCCTTCACTCAACCAACTCCTGATGTGCTGCTTTGGGAAAGGGCAGTGAACCATTTTCTGTTGTAAGGCCAAGGTCTGCAGGCTGTACAGTCCTGCTGAGCATTTCCAAACTGTCTCACCTCAAACATCTCCTGCTCTGCCCGTCGATGATCGTCCAGGAGCTGCTCCATGTAGGTCAGATTTCGGAATTTTTCTAGGTAAGTACTGTACTGCTTCTGCAGCTGCTCCTCAATCTTCTCATACTCATCCATGAAAGCAGGGCTGGGGAGAGCAAGCACAAACTACTCAGTGAAATCTGCCCAGAGCAGCTGTGGCTGCCCCATCCCTGGAAGTGCTCAAGGCCAGGTTTTATGGGGCTTGCAGCAGCCTGGGATAGTGGAAGATGTCCCATGGCAGGGACTTGCAATGAGATGAGCTTTCCCTTCCAACCCAAGTCATTCTGTGATTCTAGGAGTCTATAAACACTGCTCTGTATATACAGAATTCTGAAATGCAATTTTGGTTTTGCAGCTGCCTTTCCATGTCTGCTAAACCAGCCTCAAAAAAACCTCTTGTTTTTAAGGTTTCACACTGCTTCAGAGAATAAAAGCTCAAGACAAAGCCCCTCACTAAACAATCCTGGGAATTACATAAAGCCAAGAGAAGGTTTTTGTGTACAACTCCCTTTTCCTTTCACACAGGCACAAAGGCAGCATTTTGGCCCCCTTAAAAGGCAATATGAAATTAATTATCCTGCTGTTCCACAACTCCACAAAGTTAGTGTGTAGCATGCTGGCAAATCATCTGCTTTGCTGGGGACTTACTTGCTACAAAAGTGTGCTGGGTCATTAGAGGTTTAATTAGACTGTGTGATGAAGTGATGATGTCATTACACCAGGAGCTGACTGATGCACCCCAAAAACCACTGCTGCTGCTCAGTGCTTCATACCCACCCAATCCACTTCCTGCAGAGTGGGACTGATCAAAACGTGGATGTGAATCCAGCTCACTCCTTTCACCACTCCCTTGTCTAGTATTTCCTCTTATTTTTTTAATATGAGGTCAGATTGCAGATTGTATAAACCTGCAGCTTAATTAAGGGCCAGAAATCCACCCAAACTGTGAACCTGAACACTGTGGTACCTCCAGTCTCTGAGGGGGTTTACAAGGAAGGAAAGGGACTCATCATCAGGAACTGCAGTGATAGGACAAGGAGCAATGGGTTCAAACTGAAAGAGGAGAGATTTAGAGTGGATATTGGGAAGGAATTGTTCCCTGGGAGGGTGGGGAGGCCCTGGCACAGGGTGCCCAGAGAAGCTGTGGCTGCCCCTGGATCCCTGGAAGTGCCCAAGGCCAGGCTGGACGGGGCTTGGAGCAGCCTGGGACAGTGGAGGGTGTCCCAGCACCACCAAGGAGGTGGAATGGGATGAGCTTTAAGTTCCTTTCCCACCCAAACCAGTCTGGGATTCCATGATTCTACAAATTTTCTGGCAGACTGTACCACTGCCCTGAGGATCTGATGCTAACAAGGGCTGCAGAATGAAGTTTTTTAATTGGTGGTTAACACCAGAAGCCTCTGGGAACAAAGGGTCTGTTTGCACCAGTCCCATCCTTTCTGTTCACACTCCTTCCTGCAGTAGATAATCAGTTCATGATCTTTACCGAACACTTTGGAGAGTCTGCAGCCTCTTCTGGCTTCTTTCCAGTTCCAATTTTCGTTTTTCAATCTTGGCTTCCAAATTGGCTTCATCCAAGGCCACATTATTCAACATGTCTTTAGTCTTTTGCACTTCTTCCTGAAAGAGAAGGATGGTGAACCATGGCTGGCACTGGAATAATTAAAATTATCTTTCAGATGCTGAACATTGCTCTGGATAAACTCATCTGTGTTTACTCAAGTAGGCAATGGAAATTCAGCAGTTCTTTGTGGCCAGGACAATGAACTAACTGGACATTTACAAATGTAAAATACATGATTTTTTTGCCAACGTTCTTAAAGAAGGAAAAAACCCCCCAGCTGTAACTTTAGTTTTCCTTCTCACTGAAAAAGCAGTAGAAGACAGGAAGAAGCCTATCTTTTGGTGTCATTAAGGTCTTTTGGATTTTATCTTAATGGAATCATTAAGGTCGTTTCCAGCCTTAATGATTCCATGATTCTCTCTGAATAAACACAGATGAGAAATGTATTTGTTTCCTGGTACTATTTTAGGGAATTTTAAGCTTCCATCACTTTTCTTGTCAAGATACAAGTCAGTTTTATAAAGAACTTCCTATATCTGAATATCTTCATCCTTTTCTAAGTTCTGCTCTATCCATTTTTTTTCAAAATCTGGGAAGCATCTTGAACATTTCAAAATGTGCTACAGGAACCAGGAGGGGAAGTGGGAATATTCCAGTAGATTCCAATGAGCTGAGTACATCCAGTGTGTGCTCAGGCTCAAGAAACCACAAGCATCTTTTGAAGGAGAGAGGGAGAGGGAGGACTTCACTGCTGGAATTCCAGCAGCAAATGTTGGTGCTGCTCAGCTCCAACAGGTCATTCCATGAATTGAGCCAGGATTAATTAGCTGAGTGTGTGGCACTGCTGATTGCCAGGAAGCCAATCCCTCTCTACCATGCAACTGTCAGTGCATCAGAACTACAGCTGGAGTAAGAAATGCACATTACCAACATTTAGTATTCACACAGGCTGTGAGCAGGAGCAAAACACAAGGCAAGATTGCCTGGAATATCTATTGATTATCCATTGGCTGTTTAAAGCTGGAACTCTGCTCTGTGTAATTACACCTTGGACTGGATACAGTTTGCAGTTAAATAACTGATAGTGATCACTACAGTTAATTAACCTCCCTCCTCACACAGTGCAGCTGAAGGTTCAGAAATTCAGGACCCCAAGCACTGGAGCAGGACAGACAAGAAGTCCTTCAAGCCAAGAAGCACAGGGATGCCCTGGCAGGACATCATGAGCACAGTGCCAGCTCAGCTGTCCTGCTTCCAGAGCCCAGCTCCCAGCTCCTTTTGAGTTACCCACATTTTGAGTCACTCCTTGCAGCCCTGAGTGCAGAGTTCCCAGGGCTCAGACAAGGTAGGGGGGTGTGGATTTCTGTGCTGATTTGGGCAATTTTTATCCCTCCTGTAGAGCTTTTGGGGTGAAGCTCCTAACAGAGGCAGGGAATATGACTACAATGTGTTTTCTCCCAAGAGAGGGGCAAAGTGCAGCTCTCAGATGCATCAACTGCAGCTGCAGGTGATGCCTTTAGCACTCTTTACCCCATGCTGTTGACAAAAAGAGCTGATTTCTTCTTGCAGCAGAGAAATTATAATTTTACAATCAAATAAACAACATTTTACTTACCAGAACGCTGTTAATGGCAATTTTCATCACCTTCTCAGCCTCATTTATCTCCAAAGGTCTGGCAATAGATTCTGTCCTTGCTTCCTATGAAATAAAATGAACCAATATATTTCAACACTACACGAAGGAACTAATTTTTGCAGAACTGAGGGTGATTAAGCAACAATGATAGGATCATCTGCATAATAAATGGGGTAGGATTTAGTGTTTATTCACCAAGGCTGAGATGATGTAGAGAACAGGAGATGATGAAAAAGTTAAGTGAGTTGAGATTAGCAGGAGGGAGCAATCAAGGCTGTGTCTGACTGCAGGTACTCTTGAAGGCTGATTTTGGCAACTGCTCTGATTTTACAGGTGGAGCAAGGTACAGAAGATTCCATCACCTGTACAACACAACCCATGGAAACACCAGTGCAGGTAGAGGAGCACAGTATCCCAGAAGTGTGGAGCAGCAGGGACTGTGAAGCCACCAAACTATGCCAGGCAGGTGGACACTGAGCACTGACCCTGCCAGAGCTCCAGGAGCCTTGGGACAATGCTCCCAGGCACAGGGTGGGATTGTGGGTGTCCTGTGCAAGGCCAGGAGTTGGATTGAACGATCCCTGTGGGTCCTTCCCACTCAGGATATTCCATGATTCCATGTGCCTCCCATGCCCATGTGAAAATCACATGCTGCAGAGGTATGGGCATCTCTGCTTCTGAAACCAAGTGGGTCAGACTCCTCAAATCCCCCACAGTGATCCCTGTTTAGATCCCAAAGGATTAAAAAAACCTCCCCTCTCAGCAGTTTTGGGGACACAAGGGCTTGGGTGTGCCCTTGTCTAATTGATGCCTTAAACACTGACCTGGTCATTACAGAAAAACTTCTGACTGCTTGCTTGGCACTGGAAGGGAAGAGAGGGAATTCTGCAGCTCCACGTCCCTAACACAATCTTACATTGGCAAAACATTTGGTAACCAGGGACAAAGATGGAGAAAGCATCTCTCTCTAGAAAATATCTCATTAAGAACCTAAAAATGCTTTGTATACTTTGCCACAGGCTGTACCCAGCCCACTACAGGAGGAATTCTGGAAGCAGATCCAGTAACTTTGCTAAGATGCCATGCCAGACTCTCCAGATTGCAAGGCTCAGCTCGAGCAGAGCCTGCTCCCTTCCCACCAGCTCCAGTCCAGGGAATTGCAGGGTGAACCCAACCTGGGAGCTCATCCAGCAAAAAATATAAAAGCAGCTTTTTGTGCTGAGCTTATCCCTCTGCTGGAGCAGGTCTCTGAGCAATCCCAGCACATGCTGCACAAAGCCTCATTTTCCTGGCATGAGAAAAGAAGGAGAACAAACATTCTGTTGGGGAGAGTGACAGGAGTTACATCTGTTGGTGGCAGTGACTGCTGACACTGCCTGAAGTGCTCGTGAACATCCCTCTGTCCACAGAGAAAAACAAACTCCAAAGCACAAAGTTAATTTGGGCAAAAATAAGACAGAAAACGTCTGTGCAATACAAATCCCCAAATCAATCCATAGGTAGATGTTTTTGGAGGAAGGTAGGGAAGAATAATGTAGCTCAGTTGCTATTCTGGGAACATTTAGCATTTCAGAAGCTCAGCAAAATCCCTGTTTATTTGTGAGGCCTTGGCCAGGACCAGCCTGGTGCAGACACTGCCGTGCCAGCTGCACTCGGTTCAGAGGGTCTGTGCCCCAGGGCCAACACACTTCAAGCAAAATAGCAGAGCAGAGGGAATTGTCCTTTCCATTTGCAAAAGACATCAAAGAACAGCAAGGACTGGAGTCTTTAATCATAAACAACTCCCTCACCAACTCCCCTCCAGCAGCCTGGTGAAACACCCCAGAACACACACAGGGCACTGCAGTGGGGCAGGGCAAGGAACTGATGGGTTTGGAGAAACTTGGGAAGATCTGCCCTTTAGGTGGAATAATTTATGCAAGTTTAATGTCTTTGCTTATTCTGTCTTCCCTCTAACAGCCCTGAAGTTTCATGTACACACCACAGTCTTCCACAGAAATCCACATCATTTTCTACAACAAGGTTCAGTTCTACAGCGACACGTTCCTGGAAAAGTCTGTCAGGGAAATGCAGAGCAGTGGAAAGGCTGGANATTTAATTTGATCAAAAATAAGACAGAAAACGTCTGTGCAATACAAATCCCCAAATCAATCCATAGGTAGATGTTTTTGGAGGAAGGTAGGGAAGAATAATGTAGCTCAGTTGCTATTCTGGGAACATTTAGCATTTCAGAAGCTCAGCAAAATCCCTGTTTATTTGTGAGGCCTTGGCCAGGACCAGCCTGGTGCAGACACTGCCGTGCCAGCTGCACTCGGTTCAGAGGGTCTGTGCCCCAGGGCCAACACACTTCAAGCAAAATAGCAGAGCAGAGGGAATTGTCCTTTCCATTTGCAAAAGACATCAAAGAACAGCAAGGACTGGAGTCTTTAATCATAAACAACTCCCTCACCAACTCCCCTCCAGCAGCCTGGTGAAACACCCCAGAACACACACAGGGCACTGCAGTGGGGCAGGGCAAGGAACTGATGGGTTTGGAGAAACTTGGGAAGATCTGCCCTTTAGGTGGAATAATTTATGCAAGTTTAATGTCTTTGCTTATTCTGTCTTCCCTCTAACAGCCCTGAAGTTTCATGTACACACCACAGTCTTCCACAGAAATCCACATCATTTTCTACAACAAGGTTCAGTTCTACAGCGACACGTTCCTGGAAAAGTCTGTCAGGGAAATGCAGAGCAGTGGAAAGGCTGGAATTTGTATTTTCAGGCTGTGGAATCAGGGTTAAACTGGAAAAGGAGAAGATCAGGGCAATTAACCCCTCACACCCCAAGAGATGGAGAGGAGAATCCTCTGTACACACAGCTCATCCCTAAAACTCTGCCTTGGAATGTGCATTTTCCACTTCACTGTTACAACAGTGCCACTAACCCAACTTTGACTCTCTGGAGTAATAAGTGTAAGTGGAAAAGATACTAAATATTATGGAAAATTAGTAATATATAATGGAAATAGAATGGAAACATAAATATATTTTGAGCCTATCAAAACCACTGACATTTTTTTTTTGTGGATGTCTGTCACAGCTTCTCTGGGCCATATCTTGCTACCCTATGAGCACTCTCAGAGAGGAAACTTTTATTTTTAATATCTCTTTCCAAGAAAGACCCTTTGCAAATGCACTCACCACTTCTCTGACTGGGAATCTCCCCCCAAGAGCTTCACTCTCAGTTAACAATGAAGAGCCACTATTGCAAAACCCGTTCTGCAAATATGCCCAAGGAAGCATTTTCATCTGGTAATGGATTTCCATTTTTATGGACCAAAAGCTGATAAAGCAGCTTCCAGTGTGCCTGATGTATGGAAAATGGATGCACTCCTCCTCCAAACTGCAGGATGGAACCAAGGCAAGTAATGAGGCATGACCAGCACACAAGTTACTGCTGATAAATGTGGTGCCATAACATGTACTGATGTGCTCGAGGTCTAGCAGAGGTTTCTGAACACCTTTTTTTGTGGTAAGGAACATAAATTACAGCTTTTTTCCTAACACACTGCTCTTGCTGTGGCTGCCCCATCCCTGGAAGTGCCCAAGGCCAGGCTGGATTGAGCTTGGAGCAACGTGGGATAGTGGAAGGTGTTCCCTGCCCATGGCAGGGGTGGAACTGGGTGATCTTTAAGGTCCTCCCGACTCAAACCATTCCATGATTCTTTTTTTGAGTTTTTGACCACGGGTTAAACCTTTCTTTGTTTTCCAGGAGTTCTAAGCCTGCTGCACACAGAAGTGCGTGCACTCCTCACTGCCCCTTCAGCCTCAATCCAGGCAGCACCACATCCCCTGCTCCCTGCAAACAGGGCCTTGGCAATTCCAGCTGTCCATGCAGGCCACAAAGCTCTCCTTTGGGACAGTTTATTATTCAGGGAGTTCACCCACACACGCTGGGATCACATTTGGCCAGTCCAGGGGATGGATGATTTGGCACTGTTGTATAGGAACAGGAAGGCACATGAGGGATATGAATCCTTCTGAAGGAATCTCACCCTTCCCAACAGCCCATTTCCCCCCTCAAGACATTAAAGTCATGGTAATGGAGAATTTTGCTGCTTCCAGACTATGCTGCTTGTTTTCATGCTCATCTCAGCAGTCTCCAAAGGGTATCCACAAAGACACTTCCCTACCCAGCAATGCAGAGCCTCAATCAGTGCCCCAAATCCTCAGCTATCCCTACATGTAAAACACGTCACAAGGAGGTCTGGGAGAGAAAAGCAACTGGAAAACACAATTTTTCAATGGACCAAAAAGAATCAGAAGTAACCTGCATGTGGTTCTGTTGAGGCAGGAAAGAGAACTCTAAAGCTTTCTGACAGGGATGAATTTCCACTGCTCTGTTCCCTCCCCACACACCCCACCCAGGTCCCTCCATCTCCTGGCTCTGGAGTTGATGCCACTGATTCACCCTCAGCTCACAAACCCCAGGATGTGCCTCCTGTGATCTTCCTACACCCTCAGAATCCTCACCTTTCATTTATTTGTGTAAGGTTTGAGGACAGACTGCATTGGTAAAGCTTGGATTAGCCCTCAGCACTACAGGGTGTCACTTCAGGGGTCCTTGGCCAGGAGGTGGCCTGGGATGTCTCCTCCAGGATGTGGGAAGATGACAAGGAACTTCTTGTTCCAGAGCAAAAGCTCAGCCTGTGAAATTCCAAATGTAATCAGCTAGAAGCGGCCTTGGGCAGCATGGGCATTGCTGCTTGGTTTTCAAAGGAAAAAAGGGCAGGGTGGAAGAGACCTTTAAACTCAGCTCATTCCAACTGCCTGCCACGGGCAGGGACACCTTCCACTGGACATAACAGGTCCCCAAAATGCCAGGAGGAATGTGCCAACCACGACTTTACAGCTGATGCCATTTCTTCAAGCTACATACTCCTGCGAAGGTCATACAAAATAATTTCTTACTTAAAATACATGCACACAACTGCAGTGATGGTTAAATATTCAGGGCAGTATTGATTCAACACTGTATCACAGCTGCAAGGGTTAATTTCCCAATTTGCAATAAGCCCTCTTCCTCCAAAGTGATGAGTTAGGTTTGGGTTAGAAGCAGGACTGTTCAAAAAAAGTGCAGCAAACCAAGTAATTTCTCAGAGTTGTGGCAATTCCAAGTTACAAATTTCCACTGGAGTTCTATGTGTGGCAGCTCTGTAACCAAAGCCCAGGAAATGAGAGAAATTCATTTATCAGCCTCCCCCAGGCAGTGTCTCATATCCAGAAGTAACATTTGGCAGACGGAAAAATGCTTCCAACATTCCCAATAAAATGATTTTTTGCAGTTAAGTTCCAAAGAACAGGGAATGATGCAGCCATCTCTGAAATCACATCTCCCTCCCCCCTGGAGCAGCAGCGGCAGGAGGGGGAAGGGAGGGAGGAAAGGCTCTTTAATCCAAAAGCTGGGATTGAAGAGATCCAAGTGAAATGTCCTTAGTGGCAAGGCTTTGTGCTGGAACTGCCTCAGTTCCACAGCTGGGTCTAAATGCCTTTGGCTCTCTGAAGAGTTTAATTCCAGCCTTTCCCAGCTGAAGCTGGTAATGAGATTCTCGGTGACTCCGTGAGTTTGGGAACAAGCTGGTGCTGTGGGCATCCATAACAATAACAGGGCCCAGTGCCCTGTGCTTACTCCCAAATTTATCCTCCACAGAGTGGCAAACACTTCATGTGCCTGTTAAAAGCTTTAATCCACCACATTCAGCAATTCCTTTATTTACAGGAGTGGATACAGGGAATAAACACTTTGTTCAAGGGCACGGATGGGTTAAGTGCCAAGAGGAGCATTAGAAAACAAACCAACTGCGTTGTCCACCTTCAGCACAAGCTAAAAGCCTTAAAAATATATTCTTTTCATTTTTCTCCAGTTTTAAAGGGCTTACAGCTAATTAAGGGTAAATAAAATGATAACAACCCTGAGAAGGTCAGAAATCTTTCTGCTGGCCACCACCACAGAGGCAGTTTTCTTCTGGAATTTTTTTTTGCTTCATTATCTTCCTGTGTTCAATAATTCAGCAAGTCTCAGCAGGGCAGCTTCCTGACAGGCTCCTGCTAACGTGGCCCAGGACCTCTGGCAGAAGCAGAGTGGGAGGCACTCAAGAGTTACAAACAGCCAGGAATTTTTCCTTTTGGATTTCCAGTGCAGGATAATTCAAGAGAACCCTTCCTCAAACGAGCACAACTGACCTTGAAAGTCTCATTACTGCTTTATTTTGAGCTGAAGAATGATTTGGACCAGCTCATCACCCCTCCTTTCCCCCAAAGATTAATCTGGCCATTTCCCCCATGGTGCCACTTTTTTAGGATACAGAGCACCACTGCCTTTCCCAACATCTTTTTCCATGTACAGAATGGCAGCTGTGTAGATCCCAGAAAAGAGAATGCATAGGGAAGCAGTGCTGCATTTTGCCTGAGTGCTGACATTAATTCTCTTGCTACTTTTCTTGATTTGGGGTTTGGCAGCCTTAATCACAGACTGGTATTTTCCACTTCTTATTTCCTCCATTCATTTAGTACTGTGTAGGAAGACAAGAGAAAGAAATCCAAACAAAATCTCTCATCCTCACCTCAAATCCAAATCAGCCTCCACCTTCCTCATGCAAAAAAAGAAAACCAGAACTCAACATGCCTGGTTATTCTTCCAAAGCCAACTGTAAATATTCTGAAAATTAAAGTTACATAGCAATGAAATGCAGAGAAAGTGCCCCTGGCAGGAAAGAAAACAATAAAGATGAAGCTGTATTTCTCCATGCACGGAATTTGCATGGAATTGGCTTTTTATTTAGGGATCTCACAGTGTGGTACCAACCTCATTCATCAGCTCCACTAAACTCTACAAATCCCAACTGCAATTTCTGTGCTCCAAGACTTAGACCAACAAGACTGGAAGCTGCAAATTACCTTCCAAATGTAAGGCTGAAATGTGTTTTAAAATAGAAATTCTGTGTCTCCAGCAGTGCCACAGGACACCAATAACCTGCACTGTGCTAATCCACGGCTGAGCTAGAAACAACACAGCTTCCATGGAATTCAGTAATTACATTTGTGATTTTCATCTGACTATACAGCTTTGGGGTTTGTTTGGGTTTTTTTCTCCCATATAACTTAACAACATCATAGTCTGAATTCAGCACACCCTGTAGGTTTTGTTTCTTCCTCTGCTGTTAATTAAAGATTCTTTTTTAACATTGCGGATTAACTTTGGAAGCAGTTTAAATACACAGAAGAACTGTATTCAGTCAGGGAATAAGGTATTTGCAAAGGCTTCAGAAAGGCACAGAACCACATTTCCAGGAAATCAGACTTCAAGTCTTCCCCAAAAATATGCACATACATTTACAGCACTCTCTATCTCCAATAAATCTAACAGAACTGTTCCCCTAAATTCTTCTCTAGCTGAAATTTGTTTTCATTCAGAAAGTAATTTTTTAAAAAAAGTGTTTCATGACTTGGAGCAATGAAATTTTTCTAAAGTATGAAGCTTTTCTACACAGTTTCTATACAAATTATGCACAAAAAGACTCCAACAGAGAAGGTAAAGGTGGTGGAGCAAATTAGAGTCAACATTTCCAAACGAAATAATGAGTTTTACTTCACTTTTCCCCAATGATCTTTCCCCAAAAGCTGCTCAGACTATGAAAACAGATCTAGTCAACCCATTAGTGCCAAATGCTGGCATTTCCTTTATAGTTCCTGGAAAATGAAGCCATCTTCACTTAGGATAGAAATAACATTTATCATCAATCTGTTTAAGCTTAGGTAGGAAGAGCTTTGATTTCAATATTTGGAAAGGAATGGATTGGAAAAAGAAAGAAAAAAGAGGTTCAGGGACCATAAAACTCCCATGTTTTCAAAATCCTTTAAACACTATGACAGCTGTTGATGCATTTTAGCACATGCAACAGGTTCCAGGAGATCAAATGGAATAAAAAACTAAACCACACTGCTCCCCTGCCCTTCAACAGCACAAACCCTCTGGCAGTGCCACTTAGTGTGAGCATTAATTAGCCAGGCAGTGTCAAAAAAAAATAACCAATGGAAATCAATAATCTAGACATTAAAAAGTAATAAAAGCAATCTTGGATTAATGACACTAATTTGGTGTTTAGCAGCAAAGCTCTACTCCCCACCCCAAAGCCAGAATGAACTGCAATTCTTCCCCACCTGGAATGGGGTGGGAAGGGCAGGCAGAGGATGCCATTCCTGAGGTCTCCTGAGCACCTCAGCACCCTTGTGAAGGATCCAGGGAGGATGTGGCAGATGAGGAAGGGCAATTCCTCACTGCCCTCAGCACTGGCTACTGGACAAGAACCCCAGACCCAAGAGTGATGGAAAAAACCAGCAGCGTTTGGCTCTAAGCCTCTCCTGTGATGGGCAAATTTCATACTTCAAGTGAAAGGCAGAGTTGGGGGCTTATAATTAAAAATTACAAATTCCACTGAAAACTGGTTCTGCAGCCTCCTGACTTTTGACCTGAAACCTGTTTGCTTTGCTACACGTCTCAAGTTTGTTAAATGTACCAAACTTGACATTTAACACATGAGCCAAAAGTGGGTCCTTCAGGTTTAACAAATCCCTGCAGAACCTTGGAACCAGCCCCAAATCATAAGGAACAGAGCTCAAAAGCCTCTTCTGCAGCTCTCCCCAAGCTGTCACTGTCACCTGCTGCCTTTAGAGCTCATGACACAGAAGGTCACCTTTCCCAGGACAGCATTTCTTAAAGACAAGTTCCATCTGCCAAACCTTTTTGCAAAACACAACCTGTGCACCTGGACAAGGATTGCTGGCCACACCTTGTGCACTCAGCCACAAGCAACATGTGCTCACAGCCCTCTCTAAGAAATCCAATCCTTTTAGAAATGGCACCTTTAAATAGGCTCCCACTCCAGAGTTCTCAATGGCCCCAGTGAGAAGTGGCTGCACTAAAGCACTTTCTCATCTCTTCATTTTTCAGCTCATGCTTTCAGCACACTCCACTTGTGCCTGGCCCTTTGCCAGCATCCAGTTCTAAACTCGGTGTCCTAAAAGCCTTGATTTCAAGTGACTAAACAACAGCCAATTCCAAACCAGTGCTTGAGTACTTTTACAAATGCCTGAACTGATCAATATTTGACTTTTGGCGGAGTCACAGGGATGCTGTGCTCAGAACAAAAGGGTCCAATGCTCCATTAAAGCAAATAGTAACACATCACACAGGAGCTGTGTGAAAACTCCTTCAAAGGCACGAAATGAGGCAGAGTGCCAGAGGAAAAGTAACTGATTAACAGTTCTGTGACACTGGTGCATGTTGGATTAAACTGGATTATCACTTCTCCCTCTCTTTCAAAATACGAACACCCTGCACACCACACTGATGTATGGATGCAGCAGGAAAGGCAGAGTTGCATGGATGAACTTCCCAGTGTATCAGCCACCCTTTGAAACACTTGTACTCCATCAAACAAAGATCTGGGAGCACTAATTGTTGAGGTTTAAAGTTTACAGCTCTTAAGGGTGCACTCCCTACAGCTCAGACCCTGCAAATTGGAACATTTCCACCATTTCTTCTTAAGGGTGCACTCCCTACAGCTCAGACCCTGCAAATTGGAACATTTCCACCATTTCTTCTTAAGGGTGCACTCCCTACAGCTCAGACCCTGCAAATTGGAACATTTCCAACACTATGCGGGGTCTCCCTTCTTTAAAGTCCCTTTTCAGAAAATGAAGACCCTCCAGCATTGCAGATAAAGGCACTGAAGAAAATAATGGCAAGACTTCCTGGCAGTGTGTCACTGACTTCAAACAACAGCTTCTGATTTTACTTCTTTAGTTCTCCAGCTAAGCTGAAGAACGTGTACCCTGCAGGCTGTGATGCTCCAGCTCCTGCCTCAGAAATAATGAGCCTTGCCCTTGGAAAACTTACAGCATTCATCATTTATCTGTTAGAATACCTCCATCCCCACCACTACAGCCTGCACATGTATTTGCAAACAGAGAATATTTCAGTTTCCTGCTGGAGAGAAAATGCCCAGCTGTTCTCTCAAGGTTCCTGCAATCCAGACATGAATAGGAGTAGGAAGGAAATGCAAACTGTCAGACCCATTCCTTCAAACTCACAGAATATTCATGTCAGGTGCAGACATTAATAAGAACTGAGACTTTTTTCCCTTTTTTCCTTTGAGGCACCCAGTGAACACAAGTTTTTCCACGCTCTCCAGCATGTACTTACCCTCAGTTCCACCTCTTTGCCAAGTAAGTCGTACAGGACTGCTCCTTTGGAGGTGATTTCAGAAGCAAGCTGCCTAGCTGCCTTCAAGTCAGCAATCTGGGAACACAGCAACAGCACTGAATAGTAGGAGAACCCCCAACAGCACAAAGAAAATCCATGATATTTCCCATTTTGATGTCAAAATTGCACAGGAGGTCAGAATTCTACCAGAGGTTGTGCATTAGAATCAGAGTGAACATGTCTCTCTTGGCTTTGCAACAGTCCAGGTGAGGCCCCCTCAGGTACAGGTTTCTGAGTGAAACCCCAGACACTTTAGGCCAAGAAAAAAACCCCACAAATCTCCTTGGAACTGTGACTCAGCCAGTTGTTGGTTCATGTGCTGCCCAGGACAAAGGGAAACATCACCTTTTTCATAGGCAGAAGTAAAGACTTTATATAGCAAGAGGAATGTGACCAGCCTGTAGTGTAAGCTGTGAAGTTTTGAGCACCTACCAAGTGTTTTTTTGTTATTTTTCAGAGACATAAATCAGACTTACACAGAGGAGAATCACCTGTGGGTCTGCCATTTTCTCAAAAATCATAGGAACAGAGAATGATGGGATGGTTTGTGTGGGAAGAGACCCTAAAGTCCATCCAGTCATGGGCAGGGACACCTTCCACAGAAGTAGTAACAGAAATTCCTCTTATTTAGCAAAGTGCTGGGTTGTTGGGGTTTTTTTTAATATTTAGAGAAGGTGCTTTTAGAATATCTAGAGATGGCTTTTATTTTAAGGGCTTGAACAGCTTTGATGTCTGTTAGGGTCACAGGAGGATATCCCTTTCCTTCAATGCAAATGGGCTGAAAATCAACTTTCAGTCAGTATTTTGCAAGCTCCTCCTGTTGCAAAGGTTTAGTAGGTAGAGAATAATCTTTATTCTAGCCTACTCCAATATTTCTATGATTTCAACAGCATTTCAATGCTGTTGAAAGAGAAAAAGAACCACTTTTGAGCCACTGTTGCCTTGTATTATGCTTCTGGTTGAGAATTCAGAAATTAAAACAAATCACAGAATCACAGAACCTCACCTACTGAAAGTCTGACTTAAAACCCTACCTTAAAACCCTCGCCAGAACATTCTCCACTTTAATTTCTGCTAGAAAACAGATGAGTTTTTCCTAAGTGAACACAAGAGTGCCAGTTTTGCTTACCTTTGAGCCCAGATCAAACTTGAACTTGCTGCTGTCCTCCTCGGGGAGGTCTGCACGCTCCCCTCCCTGGGTGTTCATGGCCCCGTAGAGCACCGAGGTGACCTTGAGCAGCTCCTTCACAGCGTATCCATCTGCCTGGTACAGCTTCTTTGTGTTGAGCTTGATGTGAGCCTTGGTAGCCTTAGGCAAGAAAGAAGGAATTCAGCAGTCATAAAGAACAAAATCCTCAGTTTTCTGCACTCCAAAGCTCGTTTTGGGGCACCATGCTCTGCTGTACAGAATAATTCCTCCTATTTGGACACCCAGTTTGTCTCAGTATAATACTGGTATTTCTAGAAGGAATTTTTCTGAAAGCTGTGCACTTTCTGCATGTCAGAACATTTGCAGAAAACCCCTCAAAATATCATTATTTCTTCCCTGAATAAAGATCAGCAAAAACCCTGTGCACCACTTAAATTCAAATTAAGTTTAAGTGGAAAGTAAGTGCTGCCCAGGGCTTGTGATGATGCTGCAGAGAGGTAAATTTCACCCTTAATGAGTTGCAAGAATAAGATCAGTTATCCTAATTTAACTGTCTTCTCTTCCAGCAGCACCTTCCAAATGTTTCATTGTTTCTCTCAATTTTTCCCCTGCTATGATATTAGTGATTTTATTCCCTTGTCTCCCATCTCTTAAAGGTACAGACAGAGCAGTAAGGAAAAAAATATTGAAAATTCTAATATTATCTTTTTGTACTTCAAAATAATAAAGGGGGGAAATTACTATCTGTCACAGAAAGGACACAAATGTTCTTGAAATTCCTGGTAAGTTTGTATTATAAATGAATAGCCCCAAGGAGCCAACCACAAATTTCAGATTAAACTTTGAGGGAGTCTTCGTGGTGGCTTAACTAAACAAGGAAGCAAAAAAAATATATTGATCACCAGCTATGGATATAAAAATTAAGCTTAAAAATGACACATTAAGCCCAAAAGTGACTTAACATCTTCTCTTCAGTGTATTTTTAAGATGAAACTTCTGCTGAAATGTTTCTCCTTCGGGAATGCTGTGGCAGATAAGAGCCCATCCATGAGTCACTGGTGGTTTTACACAGCTTTGGTTTTACAGTGTTCCTGGAAGGAATTCACATTCCCCTCAGGCTCTGACAGGCCAGGATCTTCAGGCTGGGGGAAGAGTCTCAAATATTGCAGTATTTGGTACAAGGTTTGCCCACCTGTGAAACTAAAGAGAGAAAGGGCCACCACCTCAAACCGTGGATTTGGCTCCAGCTTTTCAGAGGAAACAAAGCAAATGGATGTTGGCCCATGTTTCTCTGCATGTATTTTATTAAACTTTGTGACTTCAGAATCAGATTTTAATTTCCAATAAATATGTTCCTTTTGCCTCTCTCATCCCAAAATCTCAATCCAGCAGAGGAAAATGACTCTGTATCTGTTTGCAGTGACAGGACCCGAGGGAATGGCTGGAGCTGTGCCAGGGAGGTTTAGGTTGGATCTCAGGAAAAGGTTCTTCCCCCAGAGGGTGCTGGGCACTGCCCAGGCTCTCCAGGGAATGGGCACAGCCCCGAGGCTGCCAGAGCTCCAGGTTCCAACTCAGGATATTCTGTGATTCCTGAAAATTGAAGCCCAAACTCCCAGAACAGGCTCCTGATGTTTTGTACCCTGAGCTGGGGGAATACAAGACTCACAGTACAAACCCC
>VZRS01006535.1:79166-133030 GCA_013398055.1 Ifrita kowaldi
ATAATTCCTCCTAAGGCATGCGTGCCCACAGCTGCTCTCTGCTTTCTATATATCGGGTTACAAGTTCCATATTCATTAAGTTTCCCAACACGCCTATACATATTCATTTCCTAGCCCCGCCTAGCCTCGCTTCGTATTATAATGAACCCAAAATTCATTGGCATCTGCACTGCGCTTGCACAGTGTCGTCTGGTGGTCGTGGGCAGGGGTCTTTGATATGAAAAAGTCTTCCTCAGATGAAGTAAAGGGTCTTCCTCCTTCTGAACTTTTCACCTTACTTCCCTGCGCATGCTCTTTATGTTCCTGGCCCAAGTCCAAACTTCAAGGATGATGTATGTTAGCTTTAGGTTTGAAAACAGGATCTTTGGTCAGGATTCCTTCTCCTTATCAATAGTCTTACATCTTCTCATTCTGCTTTGGTAGGCACAATAAGTGTTGAGCAGGCTGTATGCATTGTTTTATCAGACAACATCTTAGTAAATCATTCAACTTCTGTCTCCCCTGATTCACAAGGACCCTCCAAGTCCAACTCTTGGCAAGAGTTGATGTCTCGAGCAAGAACAGCCTGAGGGTGATGCTGGATGGACAAAGGAACGGGAGCTGTGACCACAGATCTCTGCGGGAACACTGCATGGAGCAGCCACAGCTCTTCTGACAGGGTCATCTGTATCTCAGGGCGGATGGAGTTGAAAATCATCTCCCTGTCAGGCTGATCTATGGATATCTGAGGACATTTTGCAGAGCAGTTCACAGTTTTTCACTTCTAACTGCCCAAGCTTAGAAAACACACAGGCAGGGACTCTGTAGTGAGCAATACTCAATCAGAACATTGAAAAAGTAATCAAAAGCAAGGAAAGAGCAATAAATCCTGGAAGAATAAATACTGAAATGAAGTAGTTACATTAGGAAATAGGAGATGTATTTAGAGACTGGGTTTCTTATGCCAGAAAGTCATGAGACAGCAAACCTTGAATAATTCACCAGTTCAAGAATGTATCAGCAATCCCACTTGTTTAGGGGGATTAAAGAAGGGAGGAACCATTCCCCTGCTCTGCTCTGCTCTGAGTTACACTCACCATCAATGAAATATGTGGGGGAAAGCCAAAGCTGTAAAATAAATAAAATAAATTCCACAGCTGAGGTAAACACTACACTGAGACTCTAAGTAAATAAAATTAATATTATACATTAATGCTAGGCAGCACAAAGGTGCTGCTGGAGGTGGGGTGGGTGTAGCTCTGAACTAAACAGGGACCCAGAGAGGAGCAGCCTCTCTGGCAGGAGCTCACGTTCCATCCATGAAGGATAAACTTTTCTCCCTGCCCACTTCCCATTTCCAGCAACCCACACCTGAAGGAAAATATACCTCTACTTATTCCCTAGCACATGAACTCACCTCCATGGAAACATCTCCCCATTCCACACTCGAGCAGTTGGGGTTTTTTCTCCTCTTCATCAGGATAAAAGTGGAAATTTTCATGGAAAGGAAAGAAAACTGGCAATTTTGGTGCAGGTTTCTGTGGCTGTGGGTGAGCCATCAGCTGGCACTGCAGGCTTTGAGTACAGAACCTGTCAGGTTCTCAACATATAAATATGTAGCTCTATTCGTCTTTCCTTCTCTTGGTCCTTTCAGCCATCAGATATCTTGCAGACATCTTGTTGCAGATGAAATGGTGGTTGGGGGTGTTTTTATTTGTTTTTTGTTTGGGTTTTTTTGCAATATATATATTTGCATTCTTCATGTTCTACTGTTCTTTCTCCAGAGGTTTTGGAGGGTTTTTTTAGCAGAGCTTGGCACTAAAGCTTCTATCACATATTGTTAAGTCAAATTCTCACATCCTTGCATTTCCCTACCTGGCAGATGGACCTAGAACGATTTTTTCCCCTCTGGTAACAAGGAATTAGGCTTTGTGAGCAGTTGCTGCTTCATGAGATTCCCATAGGGCCAGCAGTTACTTGGGATCAGGCTCACCTGGACCACACTCAGCCAGGGTCAGGATGTCATTTTACAGCTTTGGCTTTCCCCAGGGTCATAAAAATCACACTGCAAGGGCAGGAGCCCCTCTGCTTTTGTCTGGGCTAGGACATAAATGTGCTGTTGGAAACATGATCAAGTGAGAACACAAATGATTTTTAACTTCATTTCTCTAATGCTTTTTAAACTGGGAATAAAAAAATTGAAATGAGCATAGTCTTCAGATTCTTCAAGCACAAAAATCAGAAAACACTCATCTGTGCCTGCCCTGATGTGGGAAAAAATGGGTAAAAAGTCCTCAGGCTTCTTTTGCATCCCAGGAAAACCCTCCTGTGAAGCTGCTGTACACTTCAGTATCCTCTAAGTCACCTCTCACATACTGTGGAAAAAAAATAATTAAATGAGTGTGGTCATGATGGTGGAGAAAATACAACCTTTTGCTGCTGGGTGGTTTCCCAGCCTACCAGTTAGATAAGGTTTTAGCTTTACAAATTGCCTGAAACACTGGGAAGGGAATCTGCCAGATCGTTTGCTCAGAGAGGGGCTCGTGTAAAAAAATCCCCAAAACTAGGCAGGGTAGGAAGTGATTAAGTTTTCCTTTGGCTGGTTCATGGAATTGTACAGACACTTCATGCTCAGCTTTTTGCATCTGCTTTTGCCTTTTACTTCCAAGTTGAGCACCAGTTTTTGCTCTTCCAATCAGAACCTCTCTTATTTCCCATCTGGGACATCAAAGTTCTGTTTTCATGCCTGGGCTGCTGCCACGGGATCCGAGGTTTCTGTTTGCTGCTGAGGGCTGGCTTAGCTTGCAGACTTCTTGGTCTTTGAAGAGTTTCATGAGCAAACTCCTTCCTTCCCACTTTGTTGAACGTGAGCCTCATCACTCCAGAGGTGTGGAAGGGAAAGTTACCCCTCCTAGGAGGAGGGGAAATGGCCAGGGAATCGCTGGGGGAAGTGAAGTGCTCTTTGTGCCGAGGAGCCTGGGGAAATCTGCAGGTCTGGGGAAGGGAAATCTGCAGGAATGTCACGTTCCCTGTAATTACAGTGCAGAGCAGCTCTCCCTGTTAATGGGCTGGCATTAGAGGAGAGCTGGGTGCCCTGGATAAGCCTCAGCCCATGGATCAAACGCCAGGGGTAATAAATCAACAGCTGCCCTTTGGTCGCTCAGCAGAGGAGCAGGAGGAGCTACTTAGGATGAAAAAACACCTCCGAGCAAGGAGATCTCCAGATCCATCTCCGTCTGTGTCTGACAGGTCAGGAGAGGAGATTGGCTTCTCGTTTATATTCAGTGAAAAACAAAATTATACACCCACCCCCCATTAGCTCCCTCCAAAGCAAAGAGCCATTTGACCCACCCAAAGCCAGCATTAAGTGCCGATTTCCCAAAGTCTGCCTAATCCCTGGGGGTCCAATTTCAGATGGCACAGCACAGCTCGATTTAAAGCCAGCACAGCCCTGCCGGTGGGCCCAGGAGCTGCAAGTCCAGCTCATCGTCACCACAAGGCACAGGGGATCCAAAAATCCTTGATTTCTCATCAAATATCCCAACTTGGAAGTGACCCACAATGATCACGAGATGCTTTGGTGTGTTTTTCACCAACGTTTTGGCTCTTGGACTACCTGGAGGGAAAGGCACAGAGAACAAGCAGCCAGGGTGGCAAGGACAGAGAGCAGGTTTGGAAGGCCACTGTCACAGTCACCCAATTTTACCCTTTTTGACAAGGGTCACCCAGAAAATGCTGCTCATGGATGAGGAAACACAAACCCTGCTCACCAAAAGGGTAAAAGAAACCTTCCTGAGCCTCGTCTTCTCCAGGCCCCAAACTTGGCACAGCCTCTTTATTTAACTCACTGCAGCCACAGAATGATGAAGGTTGGAAAAGCCCTCCAAGATCACCGAGTCCAACCATTCCCCAGTGCTGCCAAGGCCATCACTAACCCGTGTCCCCAAGTGCCACATCCACTGCATTCAAATGGACAGGCCTAAGTACAATTCCAGAGGATTTCCCTCCATAGTTAAGTATTTTATATCCACAGTAATTGAGTGTAGTCAGCATTTGGGCACCGCCATCAAAACCAGGGACACAAATGGGTGGAAATGAGAGCTCTTCCAGGATTATCCCAAATACTCCTTACCTGTGGAGGTGCCACCTTTGCCTGGTTTTTCCCCCCACTCTGAGGGGTGCTCAGGGGGAGTTGGAGTCTTGGATAAACAGACCTCGGTCTGGGCATTTTATGTCTCTGTGCTGGCAGAAACCTGTGATAGCAGCAGCAGAATTAAGTGTTACTCTGTTCAAAGGCGAGGGGAGCTGTTTTGTGTTCAAAACACCTGAAAATAGGTTTGTGACAAGGAAAGGTTTGGAGTGGAAGCGACAGAGGGGCTGTGGGCAGGGGATGGTGAGTGGGAGATCACTGGGCCAGCAGATTTTGCAAACCATGACCTGCAGGCAGTGGGTGCCAGTGCCCAGGGAGGGGATGGCACTGCTGAGCCCTCCCGTGGAACCCCAACTCCCAGCATAGCCAAAGGCATCCCTGAATCCAGCTTCATCTCCTGGCAGGAATCCCAGCCAGGGCAAGCCAGGCACAGTCACAGGGAGAGAGAAGCGACAGCAGGGCCACACCTCACCTGGAAATACCCCCCTCCTTGGAACCACCTCTTCCTAGTGCAAAACCACTCTCAGCTGTAAAAGTGAGCCCAGGGGAAGCTGTTCCTCCTGGATGAATCCAGCATCACTCCCAGCAGCTCCCTGTGCCTCAGCTTTGTCACCTTACAACCTTAGTGCTGTTGCACTGCGGTTCTTATGGGATTTGAGGAATTATTATCCCCCCTCAGTTAGGTAATGAGGATCTCGGGCTCCCTGGGCAGGAGATAGATTTTTTTGTTTCAGGCTGGGTGCCTTCATCAGTTCTTAAGCTGTTGGAAAATGTGTGGTCACATCAGGAAAACATTCCTGTTGAGGATGTCTGGGCATCTTTATGAGCAGAGCTGACACGTTGAGCCAGAAATCTCTCTTGACTCGACCTCCAGAAAATAGATCACACTGCCAGCAAACCCAGGACCCAGACTGAGGTTTCAGTAACTAAACCAGAAGTGAATGGTCCTCACAAGCTCATCCAAAGCCTATGGAATTGCAGGAAGGAGGTCTCCAGGATGGGGAGGCTGCAGAGCAGGAGTGATGTCTGCCTGCAGCTCATCAGTAAATGGGTTTCCCAGCTCTAAGCCAGATTTTGTACCATGAGAGGGGTTGGCAACCTTGGGGGGAGTTTTTCTGGAGCCCTTTCCGTTCTGCTGGCAAGAGGGAAATGCAGAGCACATCTCTCACCTGGCAGGTGTGAGTGACTTGAATGCTTTGCTGAGCACAACAGAGCAGTGCCAATTACAGGGTGAAAATCCATTTTCATCCATCACACAATCCCATAAGGTGGCAAACATCCAACATTTGAGACAGCTGGAAGGCTGGGAAGGACGCAGAACCCAGGGCAGGGCAAGGCAACTTCTTAATGCCTTGGTTCTACAAACCAGGATGTGAAAGGTGTGGGAAACACGTCTGTTCCCAGAGCAGCTGAGGGGCACCCCAGGTTCTCCTGCCACAGACCCACACGAGGTGCTCCACAGGGTGGTTGGGAATGGCCCTGGGCTGGGAGGAGCAAGGGCTGAGCCTTCACACCCATTCCTTGGAGCGACTGCAGATGTGTTTTGGCAAATAGCAAAGGAGATCTTCCAGCTTCCCCCTGGAAGGTCTGGGGAGCAGCCTGGGCTGGCAAAGCACTGCCACACCCCTGAGGAGCACATGAGCCGCTGGTGGGAGGCTCTGATGGAGATGTCCCTTAGTGGTTCCACCTGGGGTTAACCCTGACCCTGCCCAGCTTAATGATGATTAAGCTAAATGCCAATTAGCAGTGTTTTCACCTGGAGGGGGTCAGCAGGGACACCTTTCACTATCCTGCGTTGCTCCTGAGAGGAATGAGGAGGTGTCTTTAGAAACCAATTGTGGGCCTGCAGTAGATAAAGCCAGATAGTGAGGGGTGAAAGAAGCAATTGCAGGAGCCATAAATTCCATAGGGATTCCACTGATTGACACAGACAGATACTCACTCGAGGCCATGCTAAATCCCTGGACTTGGAGAAAAAGAAAAGAGACACAAGGAAGAAGAAAAAAAAGGAGGGGAGTACACATTGGAAGGGGGTTTGTGTTAGGTGATTTGGGAAGTCTGTACCTCTCAAGTACCTCAGCCAGTGGGGAAAGAGAGAGGGAAATGAGGCCAGGAAATTCAGATAAAAAGGAGGCTGCGTCCTCTAACGATTTGAGAGTCCCCAGGGGAAATGCCCCATGGCCTCTCCCTTTACTCAAATAAAGTTCCAGGACTCCTCTGTCTCCTTTTTGGACGTAAACCTCTGGTGTTTGTGGATTAATCTTCCTGATGCTCCAAGCCCCATTGTCCCACCTGGCCTTGGGCACTGCCAGGGATCCAGGGGCAGCCCCAGCTGCTCTGGGCACCCTGTGCCAGGCCCTGCCCACCCTCCCAGGGAACAATTCCTTCCCAATATCCCATCCATCCCTTCCCTCTGGCAGTGGGAAGCCATTCCCTGTGTCCTGGCCCTCCAGCCCTTGTCCCCAGTCCCTCTGCAGCTCTCCTGGAGCCCCTTTAGGCCCTGGAAGGGGCTCTGAGCTCTCCCTGGAGCCTTCTCCTCTCCAGGTGAGCACCCCCAGCTCTCCCAGCCTGGCTCCAGAGCAGGGGGGCTCCAACCCTTGGAGCATCTCCGTGGCCTCCTCTGAACTCACTCCAACAGCTCCAGCCAGGTTTTTCTTGTGCTGTGGCCCCAGAGCTGGTGATAGAAGAAGCCACAACCAGGCTCCTACCAGGCAGGGAGGAAATAAAAGACGCATCCCTTTATTCAACCTTGAATTCCCGGGGTTATATAAACCCCAGCTTGGCACATGGATGCCGCTCTGCCTGCCAAGGCTTTACATATGGAAGAGGGGAAGCTGTGCCCTTCGGCAGAGGACGGGGACAAAGAGTCCAGCCCCGGGGCAGGATGTGAATAGAGATGAATTTCAGAGAAGTTCTTGATCTTATCGTTTAAACCTTCCGGCTTGAATTAGGCGAGCATCCACACGAAGGGACCTGGTCAGCTTTGAATCCAGGCTCACATGCCAAGTGCTTGGGGGCTCGCTGGAGGGACGGCAGCTGCTGAAGGCTCTGAGTCAGTGCCAAATCCAATAGCGCCTTTCTGAGCTGGGAACGCTCATTTATCACGGGGATGTGGTGCCGTGGTGAAACACCGGCTTGGGAGTGACCTTTGCTGTGTGATGGAGTGGGGTCCCTGGCTGTCATCGCCCCAGGGGATGGAAACAAGCTGGAAATGGGATGGAAATGGAGGCTCCCGTAATGCAAACACTGGCCAAAACCCCAAGCTCAGAGCTCCAGGTCTCGTTTAACCCCTGCGAGGTGCTGGCTGGGGGCACCTTCCAGGTGCCAGGGCACCTTGCAGAATGTGACTTGCAAACTTCTTCCTTTTTCACTCAAACCAGCATCTCTCCTTATCCCTCCAAAGTCCCGTGTCACTCCATATCTCTCGAAACCAGCTTTTTTTCAGGAATAAATGTCCAAGCAGATGATTCCCTACAAAATCCCCCTGCTGGTCATTCCTGGGCAGGCTGCCAGCGGTGTTTGGCTGATTTCTGGCTGTGGACAGGGTGACAAGTCATCAACCCCTTTATAATCATAGTGGAACAGCCTGTGGCCATCAAGGAAACGCTCAAGCACATGATGGAGCGTTAAACATTACATTTCTCATGCTCTTTCCAGGGATAAGCCCCAAAGCAGGAATGTCCCGGGGTGAGGTGGGACAGTCCCGCCCCGCGGTGCTGCCGGAGTCACTCGGTGTCCCCCAGACGGTGATGTCGCTGTTGCTCTGTCTCAGAGCTCAGATTCACCCCAAATCTCTGCCCGCCAGAGACTGGAGGCTGGATAGAGCTCGGGGTCATTCCTCTCCTGCATCAGAGATGTTCAAGTGAGAAACAGAATTTGTTGGGATGCAGGGAACAGCTTCGGAAAAGGGAATTCCGGGGCAAACGCCTCCACGCTCACATGGGTCTGCACCTCATTGGGTTAGCAGCAATTTCTAACACACCCGTCTGCTGATATTAAAAATATTGAAAATACTTCGTTTTTTAGGATTTTCGCGAGTCTTTGGTGCCCCTGAGCCCCCAGCACTGGAGGTCCCTCCTCACGCCGGTTCCTGGGCATTCACACGCTGTTGGATTTCTCTACCTGGTACCGCTCCCAGAGCCTTTTCTGGGAAGTTCGCGGGATAATTGGGAGTTCGGATGTGTTGATGAGCGTTTCTGTTCTGCGAATTGCTCCTGGACGGGGAGCAAAGCACCTTGATTAGCAGAGCCTGCAATAGCACACACGGGTGAATTCCCCAGTCAATAACGGACAGATAAAGTGAAAGCTGCCTTCCGGAGGTGTTGCTGCTGCTAGCAGTGCTTGGGGGAAGGGATTTAGCCCTGGGGGGTTGCCTGGCTGGGTGTCTATCCCTTAGTGACCCTGGCTTTTCTCCCAGGGAACAGGGACAGAACCAGAGGAAACGGCCTCCAGTTGCACCAGAGAAGGTTTAAGTTGGATATTGGGAAAATTCCTTCATTGAAAGAGTGATCAGGCACGGGAAGAGGCTGCTGAGAGCAGTGGTGGAGTCACCATCGCTGGAAACCTTGTAGATGTGGTGTTTAGGGACATGGGTTAATGGTGGACCTGGCAGCACTGACTCGTTGGACTCAATGACCTCAGAGGGCTTTTCCAACCTGGACAATTCCATGATTCTCCCATGCAGGACACTGGAGGATGCTCTCCTCTCCCTGAGCACCTCTGCAGCTCTCAGGTTGCCCAAGGAGCACCAACAGCTTCAACACCTGAGACCATTCTGGGACAACTTTCCCAGCTCTGATGGTGAACATCACCTTCAATAAATAAATTTCCCAGTCTGTGTCCTCGGTGACAGCCGTGTCCCAAGCCCACCCCGGCAGGACAGCAGCTGGTGGGAGTGGGGTGCTGTCCCAGCCCCTCTTCCCGTGGCTCCAGCTGGCTCTGAGCACCCCATGGATCAGGATCCGGCCCCAGCTGAGCCATGAGCGCTGCAGTCGCTATGGAGACTTGGCCTGAAATGCATCAATATGGAGAGGAACAGCTCGTTCCTCATGTCCCCGTTCAAGGGACCAGGGAGAAAATCCCATCCAGATGGACCACACTGGGACAATAACGTCTGGAGTTTTGTGATTCCTCCCCAGGGAATGGCATCCACATGCTGCAGCCCTGGGCTGTCCCCCAAATCCAGCATCCTTGTGGGATGAGCCCACCCAATGCTCCTGCTGCCGTTAGATGGATTCACACAGGGACATCTGTGGGGTGAACACGTGCAGTGTCTGTGTCTGGGAAGGGGGATGTGGCTGGAATCATCCTCCATGAGTGCCCCAGGGCTGTGTTATCATGGAATCATGGAATGGTTCATGTTGGAAGGGACCTTAAAGCCCATCTCATCCCACCCCCTGCCCTGGGCAGGGACACCTTTCACTATCTCAGGCTGCTCCAGGCCCTGTCCAACCTGGCCTTGGACACTTCCAGGGATCCAGGGGCAGCCACAGCTGCTCTGGGCACCCTGTGCCAGGGCCTGCCCACCCTCCCAGGGAACAATTCCTTCCCAATATCCCATCCATCCCTGCCCTCTGGCAGTGGGAAGCCATTCCCTGTGTCCTGTCCAGGCCCTTGTCCAAAGTCCATACTCTGTTAATGAGCAAACACCGTGGTGTTGGCTCGTGCTGAGGGAGGCACCTGAGGGCTCATTTTCCCCCCAGACAGCAAATCCTTACCCTGGGCTGCTCTGCCATCGGTTATTTGTCACTTGGAATAACCAGACACCGCTCACATCACTGGAGCAACAGCCGTGACTCCTCTTCCGTCTGGCTCCTGTGTCTGCTCCCAGCCCACTGCAGCAGCTTCGAGGCAAACATCTGATTTTTGCAAAATAAATGTGTTTTCTGGTGCATTCAGCCAGTTTTGGGGTATGAACCCCATCCTGCTGCAGGGCAGGGTTGGCACCAGCATTGCAGCACGGAGGGAAGCCCGGCTGAGCTGGGAGAGAGGTGGGAGCCTGGCAGGGCTTCACTGCTGGTAATTTGGGGGACTCCAGGGGAATCTTCCCTGCTCCACTGATGGGAAAATCACCTTCCCCAGCCCTGCCCTAGCACAGACCCCCTCCTTCCCCACTGCCAGCACGTGGGGTGCTGGGGAGGCAGCATGACCAGAGCCACCAGGATTGTCCCATGGCTCATCCCTGCCCTTGAAGTTCCCCTGGCTGGATGATGGGACCCATGGATGCCACGGGCTGCGTCCCTGTGCTGGATCCAGTACGGTCCCCAGGGGAGGGTGGCCCCCGCAGCCCACGCTGCCTGCACGGGGGCTGTCACCATGCCAGCACCTCACAGCACCCAGCCCGGGGGACAGAGGGACGCCGAGCCTGGGATGTGAAGGACTTTCCCTGGGGCTGCGTGATGGCGGCTCTGGGGGAGACGGAAGGGGTCTGGATCCTTGATCCAGTCCCTGTGACCCACAGTTTGAGGGCTGGACCCCCATTCCTGTCCCCGTGGGATGCAACTGGGGACCGTCAGAGGGGCTGGACCTGGGCCCCCATCCCTGTCCCTGTGTGATTCCCGGGGGGCTCCGTGGGTCCGTGTTGGAGCTCCGCGGGTGTGGGGGCAGCGGCTCCGGGACCCCCCGAGTCCCAGCGGGCGTCCGGAGCCCCGGGAGGCGGTGCCGCCCCCGAACTCCCCCTAAGCCCCTCCAAAAACCCCCTCCCGTCGGGGCACGGCGCTGGCAGGAGGCGGCTCCGCCGCAGACGCCGCTCGGTCACTGCCGCGTTCACCTCGCGGAGCCGGGGCTGCCCGTGACACCGGGAATACCGGGAACACCGGGAACATTGGGAACAGAGGGGACAGTAGGGCTGCCAGAAACACCGGCACTGCCGAGGCTGTCGGGAACACCGGGAATACCGGGAACACCGGGACATCGGGACTGCCGGTCCCGCAGAGCCGGGTAAGCGGGCAGAGGAAGCGGCGGAGCCCCAGGACCCCCGCAGGCACCGAGCGGGACCGGCTGGGGACCCTCGTGGGGGACAAACCGGGGGGTCCGTGCTGGGAGGGGGGGCCGGGCTGGGGTTGTCCAGCCTGGAGGGATGGGGAGACCCGGGAGGAGCGGGGAGCCCCGGGGGTGACTGAGCTGCTCCTCCCCCGAGCCCCCGGCTGCGCTGTGAGGGGTCTCTGCGAGCAGGGTCGGGGCGGGAGGTGATGGGGCGCAGCCGGTTTGGGGGTCCCAGCCTGGCTGGGGGCGGGGGCCCAGGGGACCCCAGGGAGGTCTCGCTGCCCCCTGTCCCTGAAGCCGTTCCCGGGTCACCCAGGGGTGCCAGCCAGCTGCAGGGTGGCAGCGCTGGCGCTGGGGCTGTCACGTCGGCTGTCACGGTGGCGTTTGCTCCCCTCGGGGCTGGCAGCGGTGGGTGGAAAGCTGACCAGGCTCATCCGAGACGTGTGATCCATTTCCACTCTGGCTGCTCTGCCTGCTGCTCCCCGAGGTTTTGGCTCCATCAGGGAAGCGAGCCGGAGCTGTGGCAGCCCAGGACGTGCCCAGGATCTTCTCTGCTGCCCTGGGAAGCACATTTCTGCCTCCACCGGGGGTGGGCGGCTGGCAGAGCCGAGCTGTCCCCATTCCTCCACCTCTCGCCAGGATCTGGGTCCCCGGCCCAGCCTGAGACGCACCCCGGCACTGGGAGCACTGGTCAGACTGGGAGCAGCCATGAGGGACATACTTGGAGCTGGATCCCTGCGGAGCCTTGTCCAGCTTGCCTGGATGTGCCTGTTCTCCTCTGTGCCGGTGAGGAGCCGGGCTGGGGCCGGGGGGCAGCGGGGTTGGCACTGCTCCGTGCTGGGTTCCTGCCCGTCCCGAGGGTGTGGCAGCAGTTCACGGGGACACTCGGGGTGCTGGGGCTGGAGGCTCTGAGCCGGCTCTGGGCTTGCAGCACGGCGGGGCCAAGGTGCTGGAGAAGACCTTCGAGGAGTGGCTGCGGTACCGTGACGAGTGCCTGAGGAGGATGGCGAGCGAGCCCTACCCGGCAGGTACCCGGCCGTGCCCAGCTCGGGGTCAGACATGGGGCACACGGAGCCGGGGCTGGGGTTTATCCCTCCTCCAGCATCCTCTGCTCCGGTCACCCGCGGAGGGTGAGCCAAGGGACTGACGAGGATCTCCACATCTCAGACGGGATACCCAGGGCTGGGATGCCCTGGGGGGGCTGAGGCTGGTGTGGGGCACCTGGCCCCTTTTCAGGGTGGCATCAGCCCCCTCGGAGGCGCTGGGATGGCGGGGTTCGATGTGGCTGTGCCACCAGCATGTGACCATTGGCTGTCCCTGTCCCTGCCCTCGGAAGGGCTGTTCTGCAACAGGACATTTGACATGTACGCCTGCTGGCCCGACGGGAGCCCTGGCACCGCCGTCAACGTCTCCTGCCCCTTCTACCTGCCCTGGTTTGAGAAAGGTGAGGATGCCCTCCTGCCACCCTGGAGCTGGAAGCCAGGGCTGAGCCGTGCTGGGGCTGGAGAGGCTCTCAGGGTTCCCCTCCTGCCGGCAGAGAGGGGCAGAGGGACCCATGAGCAGACCTGGGGTAAAGGGACTTAAAGCAGAGCCAGCTCATGCCCTGCCCATGCCTGCCCTGGAACAGGGTCTTTGGGGCTGAGCAGGGTCAGATCCATCATCCCAGTGGAGGGATTTGGGGCAGCCTGAGGGACTGTGCGGGTGCTTCATGTCCGCAGTGAAACACGGGCTGGTGAGCCGCAGGTGTGGCACCGACGGCCAGTGGGTGACGGTGAACGGCAGCCAGCCCTGGAGGGACTACTCCCAGTGCGAGGACGAGCTGGAGGTCACTGCTGAGGAGGTGGGACCCTGGCTGGGACCCCAGAGATGGCCAGGGCAGCCTGGCCAGGGGTGGACATGGCACCCACCTGGGCTCCCTGGCGCTGTGCCCACCTACAGGAAGGCGCCCGCCGGCTCATGGTGAGCTTCAAGGTGCTCTACACCGTGGGGTACTCGCTGTCACTGCTCACCCTCATCTCCGCCCTGCTCGTCCTCACCGTCTTCAGGTAGGACACGGCCCTGCCCCCGCTCCTCCCAGCTGTGCTGGCCCTGCCTGACCCCGGCTCCTGCAGGAACCTGCGCTGCACCAGGAATTACATCCACGCCAACCTGTTCGCCTCCTTCGGGCTGCGGGCGACCTCGGTGATGGTGAAGGACGCGCTGCTGGAGCGGCGCTGGGGCGTGGAGCTGGTGCAGGTGGCTGACTGGGAGACTCTGCTGAGCCACGAGGCAAGTGCTGGGCTGGTGGCGGCGGGGGGAGCCTCGCCCGGGGCAGGGGTGTGCGGGGGGTCGGTGCCCATGCAGCCCCAGATCCCCGGTGGGTGAGTTCTTGGGGTGCCAGTGCTGCCCATGAATCTGATAGATGAGATCTTGGGCTACCTGTGCATGATCCTGGGGTGCCCATCCACCTGGTGGATATGCTTTTGGGGTGTCTGTGCTGCCCATGACCCAGCGGGTGAACTCTTGGGATACCTGTGCACCTGCTGGGTGAGCTCTGGGCCTGGGTGGCACCTGAGGGATGAGCCCTTGGGGTGCCTGTGCCACCCATGCCCCTGATGGGTGAGGTCTGGGGGTGCCTGTGCTGCCTGTGCACCCTCTGGGCCAATTCTTGGGGTGCCCATGCCCTGTGGGTGAGCTTTTGGGGTGCCTGTGCAGCCGCTGGGTGAGCTCTCAGGGCACCCATGGGGAAATTCTCAGGGTTCTTGGGGTGCCTATATAACACCATACACCTGCTGTATGAGCTCTTGGGGTTCCTGTGCAGCCTCTGGATGAGCTCCCAGAGTGCTTGGGGTGCCTGTGCAGCACCATACACCCGGTGGATGAGCTCCTGGGGTGCCTGGTCGCTGTGGGTGAGCTGTGGGGTGCCCCGTGGGCACAGCCAGCCCCACGGTGGCTCTCCCGTGGCAGGCAGCGCTGGGGTGCCGCGCGGCGCAGGTGCTGATGCAGTACTGCATCCTGGCCAACCACTACTGGTTCCTGGTGGAAGCTGTCTACCTCTACAAGCTGCTCATCGGGGCCGTGTTCTCCGAGAAGAATTACTACAGGCTCTACCTCTACCTGGGCTGGGGTAGGGGCCACCCGGGCGCGCGGCAGGGATGGGGCAGTGCCCGGTGTCGGGGGCACCGCGGTCCCAGGAGGGTGGGGGGTGGGGGCTCTGCCGACCCCGGGTGTCCCCACGGTGCCCCCCCAGTGCGGGGGTGGTTTCTCAGCTCAGGAGGGTGCTTGGTTTTACAGGGTTTGCTGTGTGACTTGCAGGGACCCCTGTGGTGTTTGTGGTGCCCTGGATGGCCGCCAAGTACCTGAAGGAGAACGCGGAGTGAGTGGGCATGGAAGGATGGAGGGATGGATGGAGGGATGGATGGATGGATGGATGGATGGATGGATGGATGGATGGATATCCTACTGGGATGCTCAGAGGCTGCTGAGGGTCCCTAAGCCCCCTGGCTGGGGCTGGAGAGCTCTTGGATGATCCTGCCCCCAGCACAGGGTGATGGTGCTGCTCTCTGCGTGTCCCCGGCAGGTGCTGGGCACTGAACGAGAACATGGCTTACTGGTGGATCATCCGCATCCCCATCCTGCTCGCCTCCCTGGTAGGGAACAGCTGCCAGCCCCGGGACATTTTGGATAACAGCAGCTCAGCCCCTGGCTCCCAGCCCTGGGCAGGGTTGTGATCCCCAGGGAAGCTTCCAGCAGAGGCCAGGAGGGAGGGTTGGCCTGCAAGGATCAGCCAAATGCACAGGGGGTTCAGCAATTTGCTGACTCCCATGTTCTGGGGGTTCATGAAGGAAGCTGGGGTGCTGAGCCCCAGAGAAGGGTGCTGGGGGTAGCCCCTGCTGCTTCCCAGCCGGGATTTTGGGATGGCAGGAGGGGAGGAAGGGCAGCAGCAGCCTTGGCAGCACAGGGGGTGCTGGGTGGGTGTCACAGCCAGGGTGCAGGTGCTGGGCTCTGTGTGCCCCTGCCCTGTCTCCCCCTCCCAGATCAACCTGCTCATCTTCATGCGGATCCTCAAGGTGATCCTGGCCAAGCTCCGGGCCAACCAGAAGGGCTACGCCGACTACAAGCTGAGGTGGGCCGGGAGAGGGGCGGGGACAGTTTGGGATATCGGGATAGCACCACCTCCACATCCCACCCCACGCCTCTCCTCCACCTCGCACATCCTTAAACAACCACCCTGGGACTAACTGGGAGTTTTGGGGTCCCCTTACTCTCCTCCAGGCTGGCCAAGGCCACCCTGACCCTCATCCCCCTCTTCGGGATCCACGAGGTCGTTTTCATCTTTGCCACCGACGAGCAAACCACGGGCATCCTGCGCTACATCAAGGTGTTCTTCACCCTCTTCCTCAACTCCTTCCAGGTGAGGTGGGAGTGAAACAAGTCCTTGCTCTGGGCACACCATGGAGCAAAGATCAGGGGCTCCCTCTTCCAGCTTCTTCTCCCTGTGGTGCTTCCATAGGAAGGGCAACACCGTCTCTGCCCTTGAGAGCGTGGTGGTGCCTCCCATGCTCCCTGAGGCAGCGATGCCAGGGGGACCTCAGCCCTAAAAGCACCCAGAAGGGCCTGGGGGAGCCTAAGCCCATCCCAGCCCCAGGAGAGGGATGGCAGAGGGGGCCTCACTCGTGGTGCTCCTTGCAGGGCTTCCTGGTGGCCGTGCTGTACTGCTTTGCCAACAAGGAGGTAAAGTCCCTGTCCTGTCCCAGCACCTCCTCCCCACCCCACGCTGTGCCCGCAGGGAGGACACAGCCAGGGTAAGCCCCTGCTCCCTCCCATCCACGGCAGGTGAAGTCCGAGATGAAGAAGAAGTGGCAGCTCTGGAAGCTCGACCACCCGGTGCTCTGCTGTGCCCAGTGAGGTGGTGACCAGCCAGGGCAGAGGGGCTGCTGGTCACAATGGCCACAGGGCCTGGCTGGAGGGCAGGAGGCTGCGGGAAGCTGTGCTGGGCAGTGCCCACCCGGGATGGCCAGGCTAGGACCGGTGTCTGGCTGTGCCACACTGGAGCTGCTGGAAGGGACATCCCTGCTGTGACCCAAGTGGGAGGTGGCACCCCTGGCTCTTGCCAGGCATCGCTGTCCCCCAGCAGGGCCTCGCCTGTGCCCGGGGGCTGCGTGGGCAGCGCCTGCTGCTTCCTCCCACTGCCTGTGCAGCAGCAGAACCTGGCAGCCTCCCCAGGACACCTTCCACACAGGGAACCCCTGGAATGCACAGGGAACCCCTGAACACCCACACCCACCTGGGCAGCTGTAGGATCGCAGCAGCCGGGGGGAGCCTGATCCTCAGCAGTGGGAATGGGAGCTGCTGCCCAAATCCTGCACCCTGGGCCACACCACATCCAGGGCCTCCCTGTCCTCCCTGTGTCCTATCCCAGGACCATCTCACCAGCACCCTGGCAGCTCCCAGACATCCCCAGCCACCCTGTAAAGCTTTTCACAGCGAGGGGCTGCTCCTGCACGCCCTCCCCACCAACACAGAACAGCAGCACCCATCCCCTCCTCGCTTCTCTGCAGCTGCACAAACCCTCCAGTCCCCCCTGGCCAGGGGCAGAGCCGAGGATGGAGCCTCAAAATCACTTGGGAGCAAAGGATTTGAGGAGCAGCAACTCACTGGAGCAGAGCCCCACCTCCCACATCCAGCATCCAGCCCAGCCTCCTCCTGCTTTGTGGAGGGAAAGGTGGATTTCCAGGCCTGGCAGGAGCTCAGGAACCATTTTGCTGGCCAAAGGCTAAAAGCCTGTGAGTCTGCTTTCCAGTGGGATGTCAAAGCATCATCCCACCCTGGCCAAGCAGCCTGTGGATCCTAGGAAGCCGAGGAAACAAGGGAAGCAGCTGAGGTGGTGTGGTTTGAGCAAGGCTGCCTGTGCCTGGCTGTCCTGGAGGAGCCCAGAGCAGCTGGAGACCCCCTCAGCACCCGGCCCCTCGCTCTGACCCGCAGGAGCAGCATGGACACGCTGCCAGTGCTTGTTCCCACCACATTCCTTCCTCTGCCATGCACTAAAGTCCCCTCCAGGCTGGAAGAAGCAGCTGGGATGCTCCAGGAGATGCCCATGGACACAGGAGGGTCTCCAGGTCCTGCCCCTTCCCTGACGGGCTGGGGGAGCCTCTCCCAGTGCCTCACAGAGGGGCTGCCTTGAGCACACAAAGCAGAGGCTGCACCAGGCTGGAGCCACACAGGAATGGTCCTGGATCGATGGAACCCCCACGAGACCATTTTACACACTAACTCTCTTTGCAGATGTAAATAAATATTTATTTTTCAGCAAGCAGAGCCTGCTGCTTCTCTCTGCTCCAGACAGCTGAATCCCAGAATGGATTGGGGTGGAAAGAACCTTAAAGCTCAGCTCATTCCAGCCCCTGCCATGGGCAGGGACAACTTCTACTATCCCAGGCTGCTCCAAGCCCTGTCCAGTCTGGCTTTGAACACTTCCAGCGATCCAGGGACAGCCACAGCTTCTCTGGGCACTCTCCACCCTCACAGGGAACAATTCCATCCCAATATCCCATCTGTCCCTGCCCTCTGGCAGGGGGAAGCCATTCCCTGTGTCCTGTCCCTTCTCCCTTCCAGAGAAACCCACACACCCCAGCCAGGCTGTTCAGGTTTTATTCATGTACCCAAGTCAGCAAATGCTATTTTCCCTCGGACAGCTCACCTTAGGGTAGCACCAGACTCCTGCTGCCTGCACAGCCACCCTGGCTGCAAGGAATGCTGCTTCACATCCTGCATTTACGGAATTGCCCCCTCAGGGATACTCTGTGGTAGAAGATCCCCTCCCTGCTGTCCTCTTGTCTGCCCTCACACCCCTTGAAGCCTTTACCCCTGGGCTCCTGCAGCACCTGTTTGGGGCCTTTTTCCTTCACACACACACTGCCACATCTCCCCCTTTTCCCATGCATTCTAACCTATTGGATTGATCATGTCAGTCCCCCAAACCCCCTTTATTCCAGCCTCAGACTTAGCAAAGCCAGCCCCAAATCCCTGTAGCCGCCTTCCTGGTCTGCACAGCCCCCCATTTCTGAAGGCACTGCTGTGCCAGGGCTTCCTTGGCACTCCAGGTGGCCCCAGGCCCTGTCCCTCAGGATTTTCTGGGGGGCTTTGCCTTAAATTCAAGGGAAACAGCACTAACAACCCTGTACTGGTGCAGCCAGAGGCACCACCAAGGCTAGGGAGAGACCTTGGCACTGCCCACCCTTCCTCCAGTGACAGGGACTGAGGGACAAAACCCTGAACACTGTTCCCAGCACAGCCTCAGTCCTCTGAGGAGTCTCCAGGGATGGATGCTGCCTGAGGAGAATTCCCTCCACCTCATCCAAACTCTTCAGGGTGAAGCTCCTGCAGCCCTGTCCTGCAGCTGGCACTGGGTGCCCATGTGCTCCATGGCATTTTCTCAAGGTGAAAAATGAGTGCCTTGTGGTGAGGGTGGGAAGTAACCACGGGCAGCAAGCAGCACCCCAGAGGTGGGGGGACACTGCCAGGCACACAGGGCACAGCTGAGAGGGCCACACCTGCTTGCTCTGGGACAGGGACTGTCCCCAGGAAGCACAGACACCCCAGGCACAGCAGTTGTCACCCCCCTGCCTAAGGGGACTCAGGCAGCTCATCAGAAGGAGTGATCAGCTCAAAAGATGGAGCTGGATGGGTTTTTGTATTTGGGATCTCTGACCAAGGTCCAAAAATCAGAAGGAACACACAGTTCCATCCTCTTCCCAAAGAGAGAAGAGGATGGAACTGAGGGACTCTTCCTGATGCATCAAGGCCCTCACTCATAGACTTCAGATTTTGATTGTTGTGTTTTTACCTCCTACAGGATTCAGGAATAAATGGGAACAGTCACTGGAAACCACTTTACACCAAGGACCCCGTCACCAGAGCCCTTGCCCAATCCCAGGGACAGGGCAGCCTCTTCCTGCACTGCCTGTCCTTGGCAATGCCCACCCCAGAATGCCCTGGCAGAACTATTTCCCAACACTGAAGCCTGCAAATCAAAGGCAGGCAGTGGTGAGGAGCTGTGCTTCCTTTGCCCACCTCCCATGGGGGACAGAGCTATCCCTGTTCCTGCTCTGCTGCCTTGGCATTCCCCTGCTTGCCAGAGGCATGGGGAGCTCAACAGTCCCAGCTCTCCCTTCTCTCATCTCTTTCCAGGGGAACATCTGCCTTGCTGGGATCTTGGCCCTGGCAAACCAGACCAACAAGCTCTGCCATAAAGCACTGACCACAAAAGCCAAGGTTTTGGGGATTGAATAACTGTGATGTCCTGGTTCTAGCCAGGACAGGGGTCATTTTTGCAGGACCAGGACCTCCCTTGTACACTTCTGCTATTACTGTTGTTGCTGTTACTGTTCCTTATCTCATTGCTGTTTCCAGTAAATTGCTTTTATTTCAACCAGTGATCTTCACCTTTTGTGCCTCCAGTTCTTCTCTCCATCCCACCCCAGAGGAGGGGGAGAGGGGCAGTGAGTGAGGTGGGAGTGTTTCAGTGAATGCCATTTCTAAACCACCACATGTGACCACACCCAGCCCCTGAGGTGAGCACGAACCCAAAGTGAACCAGAGTGGGCTGGTGGGAGGAACAGGCTTTTGAAGCCCAGATCTGGGATGGCAGCAGAGCAGACATTCCAACAGGAACAGGGCTGCACTTTGAGCTCCCCTGCAGCTCAAAGAGCCAAACATCACAAACTCCATCCCCTTCACCCCCTCCACAACAAACTGCCTTTTTTACGGCCTCAGATCCATTCTCTGGGCCAATCCCCACGGCACAGGAGAAGCCAGGGACACATTTCAGAGGCCCTGGGGAGCTTGGGATGCAGAAAAGGATAATGAATTGATTGCTGTGTGCAACTATCACCTTTCTACCACCATCCAGACCTGAACAACAAGGGCTGCAGGAAGCTGAAGGCAGATAAAACTTCCATGCTTGGAGCTTCTCCTCCAAACCGAAACCTTTCAAACAAAGATCCTGGGAACCTTGAGTCAGGCCCCAAGAGCTGCTGGTTGTTGTCCTCTGCTGTCCCTCGTCCTCCCAGCTGTGTTCTCTGGTGGCCACAGCCTCCTCCGTGCCCCGCCAGCCGTGGTGGCCCTCGGCAGAGCCACGGTGCTGCCGGCACAGCCCCTGTGCTCCCTCTCCCAGGCACACTCAGCTTCCGGGTGGAACAGTCACCCGACGTCAGAATTCCTGCAGCCACCAGGGAAAAGGGGACAGTCACCCTCTGGGGGCACACAGACACAAGGGGGCTATGGATTTTCCAAAGGGACACCCAACCAGAGGGCACACAAAGGTTAGTCAGAGCCCAGCCCTGGTGCGTGGGCTATGAGTGAGCTCTGGGGACAGGGCAGAGAGGGATGGTGTCCCCACAGGGACACAGCCTGGGACTGGCAGAGAGGGATGGTGTCCCCTCAGTGCCACAGCCTGGGACTGGCAGAGAGGGATGGTGTCCCCTCAGTGCCACAGCCTAGGACTGGGCAGGGCAGTTGTTCCCACTCACCCTCCTGGCTTGGTTATGGCTTTGGCCAGCTCTGCCCGCTCTGCCCCAGGGCCTGGAGCCTTTGGAGGTTTTGAGTCACAGTCTGCAGAGCTTTTCCTGAGGACAAAGCAAAGGGGAAAAGCAGCATTAGGAAGGGGCCAGGAAACAGGAAAGAACAGGCTGCACTCAGCCACTGCTGTGCTGCCTTCCTGCTCTGAAAACAGGGGTGTCTCTACTGTGTGCAAGTTGCTGGGACAAGTTCCTGTCAGCAGGAGAACAGGACACAGGATTAGGGAACCACTTCCCCAGCAGCTCTCTCCACTGACCAGGAGATGCAGGGACCACCCCCCCGCCATCTCTCATCCTGGGACTGTCACCAGGGGATGAAGCAGAGCCCAAGATCTTGCAGCAAGAATAAGTTGCCAGCGCCAACTTCAGAGCCTGGAGGCTTCCCTGAAGGAGCAGGGACTGTGGGGTGTCTCCCAACAACTGCTCCAAACCACCAAACCCCATCCAGCACAACAGTCCCTCTGCATGCCCAGAGCCCTTCCCACCTTACCCATCTCTCCCACACACTCCTCCAGCACAGCTGACAGCTCAGGCAAGCTCAGGGACTTCAGGGAAGGTGGCCACCCTTCGAGCACTGCAAGGACAGGGACACAGTTAATCCATCTGCACACCCTCTGGGACACAGCACATGAGGGGTGGGTGCTGCTGGGAAGCACCCCCAGCCAAAGGGGTTCCAGTTAGGGGTTCTGAATCACATAGGAAGAGAGCTGGAGCTGCCTGTGCCAAACTGAGGAGTTTTCTGGCAGTTCTACCACTTAGGAATTTATGTTTTTATACTGGTTGGGTTGTTTATTAAGAGAATCTCAAAGGGATTAAGTGTAGAGGACAGAAATCAACAAGATCTCCACTTGTCTCACTTCTAAGACACAGGCAGCAAAGAACAGGTCACAGGCAGCAAGGTCAGAGAATCTCAGAATCATGGAATGGTTTGGGTTGGAAGGGACCTTAAAGCCCATCCCATTCCACCCCCTGCCATGGATAGGGACACCTTTCACTAGACCAGGCTGCTCCAAGTCTCCTCCAACCTGGCCTTGAGCACTTCCAGGGATCATTTACCAACTGCTAGGGATAAGGAGTTGCTGGATCAGGCCTGCCCAGCCGAGGTTTGTCCCATGGATCCAACACCAAAATCCTCCAAACTGGATTAGGGAACCAACCACATCTTCTGGTTCAGACCCTGCTCCAGTGCACAGGGTGGTAACAAACCCGAGCTGCAGCCACAGGCTCACGAAGCAGGGCTGTCACTGAGGCCTGTGCTACAGCTCTGCATTTTTAGCCACAAACACCTGCCAGACCCCAAAACCTCCCACTTGCTGAGAACCAAAACTTGCTGAGAAACTCTGCAAGTTAAACTCCAAATGCCCTGAGAGCTTTAAATGCTTCTCCTGAGCAAGAATTAAACTCACTCTAAGAGTTTGGCTGCTCAGCCATTCCCAACTGTCTGACTTCATCCTTCCAGCAAGGAAGGACAAGCAGGGGGTTTGTTTTGGGCTCCCCCTCTGAAGCTGGAGCTGCTGCTCACCTGGGCGCTCCCCGGGCCGCTGGCTCTCCCCGGTGCCGCGCTGCTCCCGCGTGTCCGGCGCTCCTTCGCCCGCCCGCTCCGGGGCCAGCCGGGCTGACAGCTCTGCCTGGCAGCTCCTGCCAAACCACACCACACCACGGCCATCAGCAGGGCACAGGGACATGCTGGGAGTGACACTGCACACTCCTACAGCCTGCAGTACCTGCGTGGGGTGCCCAGGCAGCGCCCCAAAGGCTCTGGGGTACAACCTGCTCCTTGCTGCTTCCCAGGAAGAGGAAGTGGTGCCCCAGCCCAAGCTCGGGGTGCTGGCACTGCTCAGCTCCCAGCCACTGCTCCCCATCTGCAGCCACAGCCAGCTGTGCCCCGTTCACAGAGGAGCTGCGGGGGGACAAGACAAGGAGGGGCCGGGGTGAGCAGCAGGAAGCCCAAGCCAGGGGCTGTGCCTGGTCTGTGTGAGAATCAAGCCCGATCCAAGGTTTCTAACGGGCAAAGGAAACAACCTCAGGACAGGCAGGAGGGGCACCCACGTTCTCAGGCTCTCATCACCATCACCACCAATTCAAGCAGTGTCTGTTCAGAGCACGATAGGGCCCTTCCACAGCAGCCTCAGCTCCTCAGTCAGGGGGAAAAAAGCAGGCTCTGCCCCTTGCAGTGGGAATATTGCTCTGCTGAGCTTCTGGATCCAACTTCAGCTCACCCTGGCCTGGAAGCAAGCAGACCCCACTCCCACTGGGCCAGGATCCATAAACAGCAGGATTTATGCCACTTTCAGGGATGTCCCTGTTCTATCACTGGACAGAACAAGGCCTGTGACAGGAGTCCAACTGGGGCAGAGAGAAAAGCACCACAAAGGCAGTAAAAGGAGTGTCAGGAGGAGGGACAGGGCCGGTTCTTCTGCCAGTTGTCAGAGTTGTAAGAGAAGTATTCTTCACTTGCAAGTCACTGCACATCCATTGACAGGTCACGGGTTAAAAACTCCTTTTTGTATTCATCTGATCACCAAGTTTTACCCTGGACACGGGGTGAGCACAAAACGTCAGCCTTTTGGTTGCTTCTAGTTGAAACAGGAGCACCCAGCACCCCCAAAAAGGCCGCTCACAGCTCATGCCTCTGACCAAAGCTTCACATGTGCTCCCATGGCTGTGGCTTTCCACTAGGGAAAGTCAGGCAGGATCCAAAATGTGTTCAGATACCAGGTGAGCTCTCCTGCCTTACCCTGAGCATCACCTGTAAGACTGCCAATATGACCCCAAATCCCATTTCCCAGCAGGCTCAGTGTCACTTCCTGGGAATGACTTACTTGATCTGATCCAGCAGGACTCCAGCATCCTTGGTGATGGCCTGAGCCTCTCTGAGCTGGCACTGGATGGCATTCCAGGTCTCATCCCGCTCCATCAAACAGCTCTCAGCCACTGCACGCAGCTTCTGCTCCTGGCACACCTGGCCCTTCATCACCTGCACCTCTTCACACCTCTGCAGCAGAGCACACTGGGGATCAGGCTGGCAGTACTGAACACCTCCTACCTGCTGCTCTCACATGTCCCTGGAGTCCCTGCTATTTTAATGCCCTAGGCAGCCAGAATGTGCCTTTCCAGTGGGAAATGAAGGTGGATGAAGCTTGTATACTGAGTACAGGTTCTCTCCACACCAAGCCAGCCCCACAGTTACAGCTCCCCCTTCCTCTCTGTTTACAAAGTTACTCATTAGTCCAAATTTCCCAAATCAACACAAGTCTGCACAACTTCACCATAAAAATGACACTGCTGGGAAAGAGTAGGGATTTAATTCCTGTCCCTGGCACCTATAGTTCCCAGTTGGATGGGAAACTGACACAAAGGAGCACAAAGGATGAGGAGTGGATAAGCTTTACTTGTGGTGCACTTGACGTCAACTGTGTCCTACAAGTCAAGGTCTGGGGCGAAGGAAAAACATCAGAGGCACAACAAAAACACAGCACTGATCACTTCCTGCAGGGCACAGGGCCCCGAGGAGCTCCCAGCAGCCTCACCTTGTGCAGCTGGATGGCCAATTCCTGCATCTCTGCCTCCAGCCGATCGGCGTAGGCCAACTCCAGCGCGTCGCTGGGCGGGCGGGCGCTGCTGTGCCAGCGCGCGATGGCCGAGGTCATCTTCCTCTTGGGGCCAAACAGCCTGGGGGGATGGAACCAACAGGGGTCAAAGCCCTGCACCACCCGTCCCTAAGCCCAATGGGATGCCATGAGGACCTCTGCAGTGTCCTGGTCTCTCCAAGGTACCTCCAGAAGCAGGAGCGTGTTACAGTGAGGACATGGGGATGGCAATTTGTGTGGGAGGCAGCCAGAAGACAGCAGCACTCCCCAGGAAAACCTTCCTGACCAGGCTGGACATGGTTTGTAAGGGAAAGCTGGGAAGGACAGGACAGACACTCACGTGATGCCTATTTCCTTCAGGTCACTCTCTGTGAGGGTCAGGAAGATCCGCAGGTCCACGTCTTGCTCCTCAAACACCTGCAGGTACTTCAGGCACCCAATCTCCTCAAGGAACGTTGCCAGGTCCTGCAGCCCAGACAAAACAAACTTATTGATACCTTCACAACAAAAGCATCACCATTCCTCTTAATCATAAATATCTGCTTCCTTGTGCTGTTGTAACACCTTTCTGGGTGTTCCAGCAGCAACCACAACTTCCTGTGGTTCCCAGCCCTTCTCCACAGTCACACACCAGGACTGGCCTCTCTGCTGCAGCCACAGCCTCTTCTAACAAGTGCAGAGCAGAATTGACACAGCACCATCCACCCCAGCCCACACCACTGCCAGCTTTGATACCCACCCACAGGCCTGAAGGGTCTAGGAAACCCCTCCAAGCAACAGCAACATCTCAGCAAACAGCTCCTGTACAAGAAATTGCTGTTTCAAGAGTTTTGGTTTAGGCAGAGGTTTGATGTTTTCCAGGGTGTTCTGGTGACCTTGGAAAAGCCTCCCACACCTGGTACAGTGACAGAGCCTGCAGGACAAATCTGTGTGGTTACCTGGGGCCCTGTGTAGGCTGGGGGCTCAGGAAGGACGAGGTGCTGGCTGCAGCCCCCAGCCTTCCCCAGGCAGTGGCTCCACTGGCTGTCACTGTTGCTGTAGCGAGCCTTGCCCTTAAAGCTCTTGGCTTGTTTCCGACTCGGGGGGCTGTTGGCATGGTCAGAGTCCTGGAAAAGGAAAAAAAAACACCCACAGAATGGAAAGGATGATTGTGCAGAGATGTCAGGATCACTGGGGCTAACAAGTGCAGACTCCTCTCCAAGACCTAAAAAGGCCCTTTTGTACTGCAGCCCAGAGCTGCCTTGACCCATGTGAGCTGTGAGTAACCTCCAATCTCTTCCCCTTCCTTGGTTTTCCTGTCCCTGGAACAGTAGTTTTCCTCACCCAGCCTGGTCCTACAGGCTCCCATGGAAGTAGAGCCACCCAAGGGTGACAGCACTGCCCAAGCTGAAGGCAGAGAAAGGAAAATCCACCTCATTGCTTTCCAAGGAGCCTTCACTGCTGACTCCTGGGGCTCTGATCAGGCATTCGCTGCTGCTGCTGCTGCTCCTGACGGTTCCCAAGCTGTTGCTGGACAAAACACTGTCCTCTGGAAAGGAACAGGAAAAAAATGTGTAAGTACAACTTTACTACATTCTGGTTTCGTTACACAATTACCAGTAAAACCTGCTGGAGGTGCAAAGGGAGGGGAAAGCCAGAGCAAGGCTTCATGTGCAGCACTCGGGATACAAGAGAACCCTGAGGGAGAAATACCACAATCTCCAGCACTCATCTTTCCCCAGGTCTGTTTGCTACCAGAGACACTTCTGGAAACAGCCACGCTCTGTCTTCTTCCCACCCTCCTTCAGATTATTTGTGCAAATTGATGAAATTACCACACTAAACTTTATCTTCTGTAGCTAAACCATCCCAGCCTTCCCTCAGGAGAGACATTCCAACCTCAGCATCTTACTGGGAAGGGAAGTCAAGGCCTGGACTCACACTCAGCTGTGCACTGCAAGCTGGACCATGTTCTGAGACAGTCACTTACCCCTGCTGCTGCTGCTCTCCACGTCCAGCTCGTTAATTGGGGAGGTGACATCCCTGTTCCTGATGACACCCGGCTCACAGCTGCCATCGTTGCTGAAGGTGACATAGCCCTGAGGGGGCACCTGCTCTGTGTGCAACAGGAAGGGAGAACAAAGATTAGGATTCAAGTTATCAGGGAGGCTCCTGCAGAGAATGTAACCACTTATGGATCTGAAAATAACCAAAATGTGAGACTGTCCTCTCAACTGACAGGTTTTGTTCTAGAAAGCACAGAGAACACCTGAGAAATGCAGATTCCTGCAGCTCTCTCACATGACCCCCCAGCAAATGCACTTCATTTACATGCTTACATTGAAAGAAAGTCAGAGGAAACACCTCATACAGAGATGTACCTTAAACAGCAGCTTCCAGCATTCCCTCTCCTCTTTATACCCAAATTACAAAAGGGGAGAAACAGCTACTTAAGAGAGCAAGGTGTCAGCTGTGTTTCACCCCCAGCCCCACATACCCTGCAGAACCAAGCCCTCTGCAGGTTCTAAAACACCAGGAGCATCCCACTGGCATTTAAGAAGCTGACAGTATCATTCCAATACAGCCTGTGGAATAACATAGACTTGTGTTTAAGAGAATGAACTGAGCTTTGAACATGCTTTCAAGTCCATAATCTTGGTTATTCCAGGCAACCAATCTGAGAAATATCCATGACAGAAAGTAAGACAAGCCTCCTAGCACTGCATCCAGGGGCTGATGTCTGAACTGGGATCATCTTTCTCTTGGTCTCAAAGGTTTTGCAATCTCATTTTAGAAGCATTTCAAGAATCAGGGAAGGCAAAACTCACAAGTTCACCCTCATGATCAGTGATTTCTTGGCCACTGTGACCACCTCCCTGTGATCAGCTTGAGAAGGGCTCTCAAACTTTTGAGCCTGCCTCAAGAAGGGAAACTGAACTGACCTCAAGAGTCAAGGGAACAGTAATTGAGGTGAGAGCAGAAAAGTATCCCACTCATCAATACCCAGCCTTCACAAAAGAGTTCAGGGAGTTTTCTTTCTAACCCAGACATTGGCTAGTGGACACCATCATACAAAGCTATCTTTGTTCTGCACAAAGCACACATGAATCCCAAACAAATAGAAAAAATGTGTAGCAGGAACAGCTGCAGTGCATTTGAGGTCTCAGGGGAGTGTCCCTCAGGCTCCCAACTCTCCTCACCATAGCGAGACTGCTTCCTTCCCCCAATCCCAACTGCTGTGATCTTGGCCAAGGCCTGGGGCCCCTCGTGGATGCTGGGCCCCTTGGTCCTACGAGCAGGTCTCTGTCTCTGGGGAGCAGAACATGATTCATCTGAAGAACTCAGCTCTTCATATTTGCCTGTAGTTCAAACACAGGTTGTTAGCAGCACAGGAAGTAATTTGCCTGCTTTACTTGCTCCCATAAAAGCAGTGGGAAGAAAAAGGGAAATGTTAAAGAGTGAGGGTGAACCAGCTAATCTAGGTCAGAAAGGAGCCAGCAGACAAGAGTTGTTGGATTCATGCTTCTTCCATCCTCAGAAATGCTGGAATTTCCAGGATAGACCAGCTAGCACTACCCCTACACACAGTATAACATCCTTTCAAACTATCAAACACCTCACTTCAGGTTCCATCTTAAAATGAACAAGGTAAAACATCTGTTACCTGGACCCCTGCAGAAGACCTTGGGCACTGGAGCTGCATGCAAATCTATCAGCCCCACAATCTTGGTGTGGCCATACTTCATGGCCAGGGTCCGTGCTGTGGCTCCAGTGTTGTCTCGGACATCTGCCTTCACTCCCTGCAGAAAAAATACCTGTTTGAGTGCACATGGCAGAGGGCAGTATAGAAGATATATATGCACACTAAAAAAACCCCCAAGGATTGTCTTAGCTCCACCATCACAATACAGGCTCACCTCTGACAGGCAGCTCAAGCTGCACTAATACCCTGAATGCCTTTCTAGTTGTCTCCAGTCTCTCCAATCCCTGAATGCCAAATAGCCCAGGCATATGGCTCTTGTGCATTGTCAGTGGGAACTGGTTTGTTTGATCTGAAGTGTTTTGTATTGCTGCCTCCTTCTGGCAGTAAGCTGGACCAGTCAAATGGGATTAAAACCAAATTGTGTAAGAGCCCTGCGTGCTCATAAGCTTCTGGATGCACATGTCCACTAGCCTGAGCATGCAAGCCTCTAAATACAATAGAAAAATTACAGCTCTGTTTTCTACTTCAGTCATTATTCAGTTAAATCTGGACAGTCACTCCTGTTCCTGCAAGGCCAGTGTAAAATCATGGTATCTGCCTGCAGAAAGCTGGTACTTTGGAAACAGTCCTGAAAGTCTGGGACTTCAGATGTCACTGTCATCAAGGAGCAAACATAACACTGTCAAAAAGTCTGGTGTCAAACTTGTGGTAGTTCCTCTGAGGACTGGAACCAGAGACTTTCAGCTACACAGAGAACTGTCAGGACACTTACATGATTGAGAAGGTACTGAACAATTATCTCATGGCCAGAAGCAGCTGCTTCCATCAGAGGTGTGTATCCATAGACTGGCTCCCTGGGGAGAGAACAGACACGTGGACTGGTACAACCACAGCTGAACTGTGCTGCAGTTTTGCCATAGCCTAACAGAGCATTTCCATCCCTCAACCTTTGCTGAGCACAGACTCTATGATGTACTGGCTGTCCTGCTGTGAAATTCCCTGGGGAGATTCAGTGCTCCTGAACTGGCTGCAAAGCAACAGATTACTCTTCCAGCTGCAGGTCTGCCTTTAAGAGCCCAAATCAGTTTTGCAGGAGCTAATAAGGCAGGAACCTCTTGCTGCCCTCAGGCATTCCATGTGCATAAACGTATGGCAGTCCCCAAGGCACGGGAATGCAGGGCACACTTCAAAAATCAACCTGAACTCTGAGTATATAAAATAATCAATAGAAAGACTTGTGAAATGTACTTCAGTTCAGAAGGTGTCAGTGTTTAGCTGGTAATTAAATAAGCAGTAAATCTAATTTCCCTTGATCTTAGTTTAATAAACAGGGACAGCATGGGCAGACTTCAATTCAGTTTGCAGGTCACCTGTCCCTGTATTAGCTGTGCCACACATCCTAAGGTACAGGGGGAAGACAAAAGCAGGTGTTTGTTGTGGAGTGTGTTCATCTGTCACCTGTTGCTTTCACACTGAATGACAAATGACAATGAAATGACAATGTAATGAAGACTCCTCCTTACTTGCAGTTGGCATTTGCCCCATTCTCCAGTAAGAACTTGACCATCTGCTGGTGCCCGGCGCTGGTGCAGTGGAACAAGGCAGTCCAGCCATGGATATCCTTCATCTCCAGCTCTGCCCCTTGCTGCAAGAGAACAGACAATGCTCCTTACTGCACCTGCTCTGCTCAGGCTTTCAGCCACTGCCCCTCTGTGCTGGGACACCAGGAGTTCATATTAAATCCCACCATGAAGCTGAACTCACAACAGAACACAAAGTGGCCACTTGTGGATAATCCCACCCTGAGCATTTAAACTACATGCTGTGGCTTTACCTGTTTTTTATGGGATACACACCTGTAGAAGGAAGTAAGCAACACTCTCATTGCCACAGCTGGAGGCCAGCATGAGGGGAGTCTGCCCTTCTGGGGTGGGGATGTTCACGTTCACTCCCGCTTCCAGCAGCAGGTGCACGATGTTGTCGTGGCCGATGTAGGAAGCGTACATGAGTGGGGTCCAGCCCCCACAGTTCCTCTGGTTCAAATCCAGGTCTCCACTAAGGAACAGAGGAAAGAAGTCACATGAACTACTGTGCTGGAGCTGTGGACCACAGCTGGCTCCTGCAGACTCTTGTTATCAGCATCGTACTGAAAGAATTCTAGCACTGAAGCCTGCAGGGGAATTTCTACCAGCTCCAGCACAACCTCCCCCAAATCGCAGAATCACAGAATGGTTTGGGTAGAAGGGACCTTAAAGACCACCTCATTCCACCTGCCATGAAGGGGACACACCTCCCACTCAAACACTAAGGAGGTAATTTTTATCAGCAGATTTTCCCCTGGAAACTTTGCGCCAAGAACCCTTTGGGCATTCCAGTGACGTGTCCCCGTTGCCCCGACCAGCGCGGCACCGGTGACAACCACACCTGCAGCAGGTGGCACCCCAGCTGAGCCCTCCCCAGCCCCTCTCACCGCTGGATGCACTCCTGCACCACTTCGTACTGCCCGACGGAGGAGGCCGTGTGCAGGTCCAGGGGCACATCCAGCTCCTCCCTGCAGACCACGTGCCCGACGCCGTGCCACATGGACAGGCTGCGGCTCAGCAGCTCCGACTCGCTGGCTTCGTCGCTCAGCTCCGACATCCCGCCCTGAGGAGCCAAACCAGAGCACTGCATTCAGCTGCTGATCCCCGTTTGACACAGAATTACAGCTCCAAGTTGCCACGGGCTTGGAAGGTGAGGCCAGCTCAGATGTGTGGGGTTTCAAATTCTTACCTCAACTTTGATCGGCTCCTCAGTCCGAGGCAATAACGGTTGCTGAGAAGATTCTGCTGGAAGTTCTCTCTTGCTGCAGGGAGCTCTGGGATTCCAATACACTGGAAAAATAAAAGGCAATAATGCTAAAACCCACATCTTTCAAATCTCATTTTAAGATTCCAAAAGCAGTGGCTTTATTTCCTCCCTGCCTAATCCAAACACGCCTAAGGCAGCTTTGAATAACTTCAGGAAGAGAAGACTAAACATCTATTTAAGAGCTGAAGGTAGGCTTAGTGTTATACAAAAGGATGTAATTCTTGCTCTGCATGTTTTATAACGCAGGGAGAGAATTAAGAATTCATGTGTCAGACATTCCTGGTCTTCTCCATCTGTCTCACATTACAGCATGGCCCTGATTAAATTAAGACACAGTCATTAATAATAACAACTGCCCACTGCTCCCAAAAGCAGTCAATGTCACCTGAAGAGGGTGCACACTCCACTGCCATCAGGTTCTAAGCAGATGGTTTCACCCGTTTATTGTTTCAGCCCTTCACAGACAGCCCAGCCCCACCTCAGTGAATTCTGGAAGATGCTGAAACATTGGGAGCAGCAGCACACCTCCCATCCTGCAGACACAACTCAATTACACAGCTCCTCCAGCTCCAGGACTGCCTGAAAGGTTTATCCCAGCCCCAGCTTTTGGGAGCAATTGCAGATTAATCATTTGAACCTCTCACTGGAGACTGTTCTTGTTTGGCACTCCATGAAGAGCTGCACAGCACAGCTGCATCCAGCAGCTGAGGGCTTCAGCTGCAGCTCCAGGACAGGTTGGAAGGGACCACTGGATGTCATCTCACCCAACCTCCCTGCTCAAGCAGGGTCCTCTGAGCACATTACACAGGGCTGTGCCCAGGTGGGCTTTGAATGTCTCCAGGGAAGGAGATCCACAGCCTCTCTGGGCAGCTTGTTCCAGGCAATCCCATGGGAATTGCTTTGCCCTCCCTGTAATCTCACTGCCCACCAGGCAGCACTCCTGGGGTTTGCCTGGTCCCTCCACATAAGCTAAGCCAACATAAAGTCTTTCTTCTTCCTGATAACTTCTTGCCAGTTTAATTCCTTTGATTCATTCTGGGGTCAGGCAAATGCCAAATGTGGTGAGGAATAAAAGACAGCAGGAAGAGGCTTTTCAGCAGCAGTTGCTCTCCAGATTTCCTCAGCTGTAACATTTCAAAACCATACTCCTGTTTTCTGAACAACTGGGAGTCTTTGCCTTGCAAGCACCAGCCCCTGTCTTATAATACAAGAAAACACCTTTAATTCCTACCTCTTCACTCCCCAGCTGGATCCTTTCTCTCCCACCTTCCTTTTCTTCCCCTCCTTCACCCTCAGCTTGTTAAGACTACAATAGCACCATGTATTCTACTTCATCAAGTGGTAATTATTTCCCTTTAAAAATATCTGTAAAAGCACCTGCTTCGCCTGACAGCAGCAATTTGTACTGCACTGGGCAACCCAGAGGCCTCAGACAAGAATATGCAGAGCACAAGTGGAAGGCCTGAACACCTCACAATCAAAACACAAGGAGAGCTAAGTGGGTTGAAGTGGATCACAAGGGGGAAAGTAGGAGTTTCTCACTAAAACAGATTAAAGCTGTCTCAGGAAGGCCAAAAGGCAGTGAAAGGAGGTAAAATGCAGGGCAGTTTGTAGAAGCACATTCAGGTGCAAGTGAAGCTCGTTCTCTGCAGCCCTCCTTGTTAATTGGGTACATTAATTATGAACCACACAGATTTTGGTCTTTCTCACAATCAGCCCCACTCCGGTACAAGTTACCAACACAGCCTTGGTGAGGTGATCCACAGCCAACAGGGCAATAACGACAGGACAGAACACCCAGGACACTCAGCCTCACTCCTATGCCTCCCCTGTGCTCTGCCTACATATTTGCTTTTTGATTTTATTTTTTTAAAGCTCTGAGATTTCTGCTCAGACTGAACTTCAGCAGGATGTCAGCTCTGCAAGCACCTGAGGACAGCTGCTCACAATCTCCAGGACAACAACAAGAGTGATCAGAGCCTTCAAGACTGAAATGGAAAGACCTGGGTGAAACAAAATTGGGGTTGTCTGGTCCAAAGAGGAGGAGCCTGGAGGGGACATGTGACACGAGCACCCAATACATAATAATCCATAATAGCATGGAATACCAGGATGGTTTGGGTTGAAGGGACCTTAAAGATCATCTCATCTCACCCCCTGCCATGGACAAGGACACCTTCCACAATCCCAGGTTGCTCCAAGCTCTGTCCAGCCTGGCCTTGGACATTTCCAGGGATCCAGGGGCAGCCACAACAGATCCTAAGAAGCTCAAGTCATAGCATGGAACATTTCAGATAAAGTCCACAGAAATCCCTGTAAAAGTAAACATGAGAGTACTGAGGGAGATTGGGTTACTAGGAATAAGTTTGACAAAGACCTCCTGAATGTTCACAGGCTGCTCCCCTGCTTCGGGGCACAGTGACCAAGTTCACATTTGTTAGAGACCTCCCTCAGCTTTGCTGTCCTGGTTTCAGCTGGGATAGAGTTCATTGTCTTCCCAGCAGCTGGCACAGGCCATTTTGGATGTAGGATGAGAAGAATGCTGGTAACACACTGATGTTTTGGTTGCTGCTATCCAGTGCTTACCCTAAATCAAGGACTTTCCAGTTTCCCATGCTCTGCTAGCAAGGAGGTGCCCAAGAAGCCGGGGGGAGAGCTGACCCAAACCGGCCAGAAGGATATTCCATTCCACAGAACATCACTGCCAGTATATGAACTGGGGAGGTTGGCTGAGAGGGGCCAAACATAGCTTGGATATGGGATGGGAATCAGTCAACAGGTGCTGAGCAACCATGTTGCTTTTGAGTTTCTTTCAGGTTTTATTTATTTTCTCATTATAATTATTATTATCATTATATTTGACTTGGCTTCAATAATCAAACTGTTCTTACCTCAAGCCACGAGGTTTTTTTATTTTTCTGATTCTCCTCCCCACCCCACTGGGGAAAGCAGGGAAAAGCAGCAGCCTGGCACTTGGTAACCAGCTGGGGTCAAGCCATGACACCTGTGAGGCTGCTGTAATTATTATTATTAAATTTAAACCATCGGCACTCAGCTATTTATCAGGGTCAGAGCTCTACAGTGCTGGGGCACAGAACAGGCAGCAAACTCCACACTGCCCTGGATTCAGAATTTGCTGTTTGAGCAAACCAGAGGGCAGAGAAAAAATAAACTCAGTATGAAAACTGCAACAAAACGCACCTTGGAGGCACACTAAAATAAAGAGGAGGTGATTTGAGAAGCAATCAGCCCCCAACACAGAACAAATCCAACACTGCCCATTAATCACCCTCACCAGGCACTGTTCAGCTCCAGGCTCTGCTCAATTCACTCTCTCACATCCCCTCCCACAAACACAGGTGGCATCCACATGTGTCCTTCTGTCCCAAAGTAGGGACACCCAAGGCAGCACAAGAGTGGAGGTTGTTGGAGGTTCCAACTGAGCCATCAAGCTGACAACAGAGAGCCATGGAATATTCGGAGTGGGAAGGGACCCACAAGGACCAACTAGTCCAGCTCCTGGCCCTGCACAGACACCCCAACAACCCCACCCTGGGCATCCCTGGCAGCGCTGTCCAAACGCTCCTGGAGCTCTGGCAGCCTCGGGGCCGTGCCCATTCCCTGGGGAGCCTGGGCAGTGCCCAGCACCCTCTGGGGGAAGAACCTTTCCCTGAGATCCAGCCTGACCCTGCCCTGGCCCAGCTCCAGCCATTCCCTGGGTCCTGTCCCTGGCACAGGGAGCAGAGATCAGAGCTGCCCCTCGGGAGGAGCTGCAGCCCCCAATGAGCTCTGCCCTCAGTTTCCTTCTCCAGCTGAACAATCCAAGTGCCCTCAGCTGCTCCTCAGATCCTTCCCCATCCTCATGTCCCTCCTTTGGACACTCTCCAACAGCTTTAGATCCTTGTGACATCGTGGTTGCCCCCCGGACTGGACATGAGGCCCCATCAGTGGGGAGCAGAGCAGGAACACGCTCCCCTTCTGCTCCCGACTTAGCTCTGTTTCCACTAAGTCCAGAAACAACTTATTGGAGGGAATAAAAAGCCTTGTTACATCCCTTCTAGGTGCAGTTTTTATCAGCTCAGCCACAGCAACAAGAATCAGAACATCTCATTTTTGCTCTGTGTCATCTGCTGACTGACTCAGCTGGCACCAATCACAGCTGCAGGAACCACATCAGGTTCCAGAGGTGGGTGAGAGAAAACATTCCTGGATCCACAACATTCGAGTTTAATCCTAGCCATGTCTGTTGCAAATACACAAAACACACCATGCTCTTCACCTTTTAATGCTTGGACTCAATGATCTTAAAGCTCCTTTCCAACCTGAGTGATTCCACCACGAGCCCGTCACTGTCGGCCACGTTAAAGCACATCAAACAACCTCAGAAAGACGAGGAAAGGGGCACCAAAGCACTCGAGCAGCCACATTCGGGAGCACATTTCCCGTGGCAGGGGCTGTGCCCGCCAAGGCAGCCGGACACGGCACCCGCACGGCTCGGCCCGGGCACGCTCCGGTCACACAACAACGCACCTGAGGCGGGCCCAGCGCGGCTGGAGCCGTCGGAGCGGCCGCCGCACGGCTGTTACCGAACGTCTCACAGCGGAACGGCTCCGGGGGCGTTATCCCCGCACCTGCCCCCCTCGCGGCCCTGCTGGCAACGCGGCCTCAGCATCGCACACTTCAGCGAGCGGGTAGGAACCGCTGCGGCCATGGGCCCACCGAGGACGGGGAGTGCCCGGGGCCGGCCCCAGAGGTGAATGCTACCGCTGCTCCTCCTTCTCCTCCCGCTATCCTATCCTGTCCCGTCCCGGCCCCTCACCTGCGCCCCGGTGAGCGCCGCCGCCGGAACTAGTCCCGCCCGCGCAAGGCATGCCGGGAGCGCCCCGCCTTCCCGAGCGGCGGACTACAACACCCAAGAGCCCCCGTGGCGCCGGGCCAATGGGGGGAGCCCGTGCGTGGGGCGGGGCGAATGGCAGCCAATGGGGTTGTGGCTGGCAGCGGGCGGTTGTAGCGAGCAGCCCCCGAGGACGCGGCCCCGCAGCGCTGTCTCCGGCCCCGCAGCGCTGTCCCCGGCCTTCCAACTCTGTTTTGGGTCCTGCGCTCGTCCTGGTGCCGCCGGTTCGCTGTGCCCGCGGTCCGGTCCGGCGCTGAGCGGGGCGGTGGGCGCCGTGAGTGAGGGGAGGGGAGCGGGGCGGGGCCGGGGGCGCGGGAGCCGCGTTGCCATGGGGACGGTGCGCGTGCGCCGCGCGGCCGCCATTGTGGGGCTGTGAGGGGAGCGTCCCTGAGCCGAGCCCCGTCCCTGTCCAGTGCTCTGACCGGGAACTGCGGTGGCTCTGCCCCGAAGCCAAACCGTGTCTCCCACCATTACCAGTATCTTCTCCGCTTCTCCTTCCCAGCGAGGGGGATGTGACAGCGAACGTCAGTTCTGATGGCACGGAGAAGCTCAGGGTTTCAAGTCTCAATTAGAGTCATTAAGGCTGGAAGAGACCTGCAGGATCATCAAGTCCAGCCTTCGACCTAACACCTCCATGCCCAAGCTCTCCAGAAAGTGCCTGTTGTGTTACTGCTAACAAGTGTTTGTTTTGGACACAGAGCACTGCTTGCTCCCACAGAGGATGCTGCATTAGCTGGCTGACAAGTCAGATCCAGTCTCCATCCATAACCTTGGGATATTTATCTCTGGATTTGGCACAGGGAGCCATGCTAGGCAGTTTGTTTTGTCCCCATGGGACTCCTCGGGCCCTTGGCAAGCTCTGCTCAGTACCAGAGCACAGTGCTCCAGCCATGAAGATTTCCCTCTGCTTTATCTAAATGAAATTCAAGGGTTGTCTCACACCAACAAAACCACCATAGATATGGCCTATGAAGTATTTACAGAGGCAATTTGCAAGTTAGGAACTTCCCAGGGAGAAAGTTGAGTTTAACTTCACGTTTTGAGGAGTGTTAGTGGCCAATGCAAATAACCAGTGACAGTGTGATCCCTTGGACAGTTATTTCAGTCCTGACCAACACAGTCACCAGCCTCTGATGATCCTTGTGGATCTCTTCCAACTCTGGGTATTCTGTTAAACCTCTGAACCGGAACTCATTTACTCTCATGTTTGACTGCCTAGGAAACCATGTGATTGTAGCATGAAATGTAAATGTTTTCTGTGAGGGTGAATTATCTGACCTCTTAGTTCAGCTGCAGTTCCTACTGTGTTGTTTCATCAAGGAACAGGAGGAAAGAATCCACTTTAGAAACACTTTGAGAGGTCAAGATCCATGAATGTGCCTATTCTTAACTACTTTTTTTGTATAAAATTCCAGTGAAAACAAAAGTAAACATTAATGATATGGAAGGTTCCCTGCCCATGGAGTCTTTAAGCTCCATTCCAGCCCAAGCCATTATGAGATTCTATGACTTTGTGGTAATTTTATCTATCCTTTGAGTAGTGAGGAGGGGAATGTGAGGGAAAACAGGGAAGAGGAGTCAATCCAGCTGAGAGCAGAGGTGTCAGCCTGCCTTTGCTGTGTTCCTGTCCCGTCCCTGCGGGCAGAAAATGGGAACATGCTTGGAGAGAGCACAGTTACAGTAGTCTGCCTAAGAATCCCTAAATATGCTTTATAAATGAGGGGCTAAACTGCCCCTGGGGTGTGTGTGGTGAGCAGGGCAGAAAGCCCTCAGCCCTTTCTGAGCTCGGGTGGGAAGGAATAGCTCCAAAAATGCAGATTTTAACATTCCCTGCTGGGAGTGCTGTGAACTCCAGTGCCCTGACTGCACACTCTTTGTCCTTGTTTTGGATTGATGTTATTTCGTGTTTGGAGAGGTGTCCTTAAGCTCATCTTTCCTTTGCTCCAAGGCAAGCTGTCCCAATGGCTTCAGAAGGGCAAAGTGAGGGTGCAGAACATGCAGCTGAGCCTCCTGCAGCTCCTGTGCAGTGGGACAGGACATTCCAGTGGGGAGCCGTCCTCGCTGCAGTCAAAGACCACCTCCCATCCCTGGACTCTGACTCCTCCACTGTAAGCACTGCAAATCTGCTTTTCTTCCCTCTGGATCATGGAAAAAAACTCTCAAAAGCAAGAGCAGGCAACCTTACGAGGCATTTTGGGGTGGCTGGTGTGGTATCCTGGGTGGGCTGCCTGTCCTGACTGTGGAACACTGTGTGTTAATCCACAGCCTTCTGGATTGTTCTTATTTATCAGAGTGTAATTGCCACCTCCTCTCCCTGAACTATTTGGATTATTCCCCTCTGTCCAGCTCAGGTGAGACTCCATCTGCAGAGCTGCCTCCAGCCCTGGGGCCCAGCACAGACTTGGAGCTGCTGGAGAGAGTCCAGAGGAGGCACCAGGATGATCAGAGGGATGGAGCAGCTCTGCTGTGAGGAAAGGCTGAGGGAATTGGGATTGTTCAGCCTGGGAAAAAGAAGCTTCAGGGTGACCTCATTGTGGCCTTCCAGTGCCTAAAGGGGCTCCAGGAGAGCTGGAGAGGGACTTGGGACAAGGGATGGAGGGACAGGACACAGGGAATGGCTTCAAACTGATAAAGGGCAGGGATGGATGGGATATTGGGAAGGAATTGTTCCCTGGGAGGGTGGGCAGGCCCTGGCACAGGGTGTCCAGAGAAGCTGTGGCTGCCCCTGGATCCCTGGCAGTGTCCAAGGCCAGGTTGGATGGGGCTTGGAGCAGCCTGGGATGGTGGAAGGTGTCCCTGCCCATGGCAGGGGGGGGCGGGGGTGGGCTTTAAGGTCCCTTCCAACCCAAACCATTCTGGGATTCTGCAGACAAGAAGTGTTTCTAGGGAAGAGGAGGGTAGTGGGCATCTCACAGAATGAACCCATGTTCCTTCTTAGTTTGCTCAGTCAGAAGTACGGTGTGAAAGCAGCGTCCTGCTGATCTGAAAAGAAATGAGGAGGTTTTATGCTTGGCACCATTGTGCTATTCATTCCAAGCATGTCCTTGCCAGACAGTAGGCCTGGTGGGATGGCTTTTTTGAGGATTACAGCAAGGTGATATTCCTGAAGACTTGGTGGTCCGTTTGAAAAAAAGCATTTTTGGCAGATATTTCAATCCCAGGTTCTGCTTTTTTTCCCTGCCTGTAATTCTCCACAAGCCATGTTACTTTTTTGTGCTTTTTACCTGCCAAAGAAGCATAATTGCAGGAGCCTTTTCATATGAAGTGTGAGACTGAGAGGTGGTGTGCAGCATTTTTGACTGGTACAGGTTTTTCACCTGCTGGGCCTGGGCCAGGCTGTTCTTGGCTGCTGAACATCTCTGTTCACAGGACAGCATTGCTCTGGTGCTCCTCTCTAGTCCAAGGTGCTCTGGCATTGACTTTCCTGAGGGGATAATATCTCTCAAGATTTGATTATTAGTGGCCTTTTGTTCAAATCAGAACATTGAGTGAATTTTCAAACATGTGTAAACTTGAAAAACGTTTTGAACACACAAAGGCTGTATTTTATCCTGACTTAGTGTGGCCATTAATGGTACAAGGAGAGTCTCGTGAGAGGTGAAAGAGCCAGAAATGCCTCCAGTGGGTATTTATGATTTATTATTAATCAATGATCCAAAGCAGTGTGATCTGGTGGATAAAGTGTTGATGGGGATTCCATGACTGGGGTTCTGCACCTGGATCTCTCACCATCATGCTGGACAAGCCATATTCCCTCACTGTTCTCCGTTCCCTCCACTTACACTGTTTTAATTATTTACAACAACCCTTGCCTTTTAACATGTGTCTCTACAGTACAGATGAAGGCCCAACACTGAAATTATTTGTAGGCTTTCTTGTTGAGTAAGTTACAATCAGGCTAAGCCAGAGGAGCAGCTCCATATTTTGGTGCCAAACACCATTGTATAACCCTAAATCATGCTGACCTTTTTTTTTCACTCTTTATAATCTCCAAATTCTCTGTTTCTATCCCACGTGGAAAAGATTTCCTGCAGAAGGAACTGAGGCAGTCTGTTTGGCACTTCATTTGCATTCAAAAGATCTGGTTGTGTAATCCCTGTCCTGCTGAGGCTGCAGTTCCAGGGCTGCACCTTTGTCCGAGGAGTTTCCACGTGTGGAAAGATCCATTTGTGCTGAGAGCTGTCACCTGAATATGCTCTGCTCCCACCTCCAAAACTGGCACTCACAAATGTGTTTTATGCCCTGAAGCCCTTTCATTACCCTGATATGCAATTTATTAAGAGGAAAGATGTTCTGTTGCAGTTGGCTTCGTGTTAAGTTGATGACACCAGAGAGGGTTCTCCACAATGTGAATTCCCAAAAATGCACACTTGCAGAACAAAGGGACAAGCAGGAAAGCTGTGTCCTGACTGCTGAGGAGCTGCTTAATCTTCCTTTGGTGTCCATGCATAAGGATTCATCTCCAATGCATATCTAATGTTTAAAAAAGGGATTTCCAGAGCTATCTAAATGCTGCCCAACCAAACACAGATGCTGTTTGCATTCTGAACAGGAATCAGGGTCCTGAGGGCAGTGAAAGCCATCATGGCCCTGCCTGGCCTCACCTGGGACTCCCAGCAGCTCTGTTTAAGCTCAGCTCTGGCCCTTCACTCCCTCTCTGAGCTATGTTGGTTTCTAGTTAAGGTCCTGCCTGAGCCAGACTTTCACCTGCGAATTGACTTTCAGGCTTAATCTCTGACCTCCCTCATCACTCCAGAATTACCCAAAGATCTGGAGTTTTGACTTGGCCTGGTTGCTCCTCCTGATCTATCCTGCTTGTTGCTCTTGGGTGCTGTGGGACTGGGCTTTGCCTGATGAGGCCTTGCCTTTCCAGTCCCTGAGAATTCCAGAATCCCAGAATGGTTTGGGTTGGAGGGATCTTAAAGCTCATCCAGCCCCACCCCCTGCCATGGGCAGGGACCCCTCCCACTGTCCCAGGTTGCTCCAAGCCCCAAGGTCCAGCCTGGCCTTGAACACTGCCAGGGATCCAGGGGCAGCCACAGCTGCTCTGGGCACCCTGTGCCAGGGCCTGCCCACCCTCCCAGGGAACAATTCCTTCCCAATATCCCATCCATCCCTGCCCTCTGGCAGTGGAAAGCCATTCCCTGTGTCCTGGCACTCCAAGCCCTTGTAAATATTGAGCAGCTCTGCTCTTGCCTCTCTGATGGTGAATGAGGTAGTGCAGAGAATCACTTGGGAGTTAGAGAACTTCCCACACTTTCCATGGCTTTTCTCAGCACGATGTTTGTCATCAACCTCCATGGGAATTCGATGTTTTACATGTTTTTTACATTTGTAGCTTGCTGAAGTGTTAGGTTGGTGATTCTTGGGCTACCAGACTGTCCAGTAAAGGTGTGACTGCCAGGAAACTTCTTGTCTCTGCACTTCAAGAGGTGACAACATGGGATTTGTCACTGCAAACCAGATATTCCAATATCAGTGAGTATTGCAGTCTCCTGTTAGATTTCTCTTTTTTTTTCTGTTTGCAGTCTGATTGTGAGAGTGATGAGGAGCTTTTCATCTTCCAGCGGGACCTGCCAACCTTAATTCCGGACCTGTCTGAAGAACTGATGATGTTTTCCCTGGAAGACTCCCAGGAGCAGGTTGGGACTGTTGTGTGTGGGCTGTACTGTCCCCCCTCTCTTCTGGCTGTCCCCAGTGTGGGCAGCTGCTGGTGTCTGACATGTTTGTCTGAACTGAGTCCTCAGTATTTTATTCCACTTGAAAATAGAATTTTTTTTCTCTTTTTGCAGTGGCCCTTTCAAATTTTCTCTGTTTTTGAGATTTTAGACCTTTTTTGTCCCACCTCCTGGCAGTTTTTATTGTCCCTTTACTGTTTTTCTTTCCTGTGCACTAACTAACACTGTGCAATCATTTTATGTGTCTAGAAAATGAATTGGGACAGTGCAGGAAGGAGGAAAAGTATGAAGTTTACTCTTTGAACAGCTTTTCTGGGATAAAATAATCACATTGTTCCTTCAGTGATGAAGATAAATCCATAGAATCACAGAATGGTTTGGGTTGGCATAATGAGCATGCATAAGAAAAAGTAATTTAAAGGATGTTTAGCACTTCCTGAAATTCCAGTTTCTGGAAAGTAAACAGCGTCACTGTTTTCCATGAGGGATACGGTGTGGGTTGTTTCCATATGGTGTCTGAGTTGGAGCTGTTGCCTTCCAATCGCTCTGTTTTGGTTTATTACCCACTTCCAAAGCTCAGGGAGATGTGACTTTGTGCCTGTTTGTGCTTCCTCTACCTGTAGCAAATCCAGGAGACAGAAAGACTTCCATGGGAGATCTGGAACGGAGACCTGGAAAGTTTTGACTTTCAGGAAAAAACAGATGGTGCCCAAATCACTGCACAAGAAGATGTACAAATGATTAAAGATGAGGCTGCTGAACCTGCCAGCCAGACTGAAGAAATGCCAAGCCAAAAGGGAGCTGTTCTTGAAGAGTCTCTTGCAGATTCCACAGATCACCTTGAGGAGAAAGAGCTGGGCAGGACACAGGCCAGGGAAAGAGGGATCTCCTGGCTTAACACAGCAGTGTCTGTGGAAGAGCTGTTCAGTAAAAAGGAGAGAAAAAAGCTGATAGAGACAAAGATACTCTCCAAAATCATTCTGAAGCCTTCCCCAAAGCAGGATGTCGAGCCTCCCTCCCATGGCATCAACAACGGTCTAGGAAGACTTGCAAAGGAAAAAACCTCCTCAGCTGAGCATCTTGGAGAAGTGACCCCTTTGTCATTGCAGGCAAGTGGCCCTAAAATAAAGCTTTGGGGGTTGCTGCCTGTGGGGTGGGGGGCACAATGCAGTGCCTGCACCATCCTACTGCAGCAAGGAACTGAAGTGCCCAGTTCTGGCACTGCACAGGGGGTGTGTGTTACACAGGTACCTCAGGCTGTCCCAGAGCCACCAGTACAAGATCAGCAGCAAGGCCCATGGAACTGTTCAGGGAAGCCAGCCACGGCATCTGCCCCTGGGAAGGCAAGGAGTTTTTCAGGTCCCACTCAGACTTTGCATTAAAACAAGGAGCTTTCTGGCCTTCCAGTGTAGTGCTGGAGGTGAGGGGGTGTTTAGGGTTGTTCTGAAGTCCTAAATCTCACCCACCTAAGGCAGGTGGGATGAGCAGCTCAGTGTTAAGTGGGATGTGGCCCAGGGTGGGGAGGTGATTCTCTTCAGTACTGAGTTATAGATCTGCCTGTATTGATTTTTGAGTTCATTAGAACTTAATCAGCACAGAACAGGGCCTGATCTTTCTGTTCAAAGCCTTCCACAGGTCAGAGTACAGATGTTTCCCTTCCCCTTTCATGTATTCACAGAAATGAACTTTTTGATGTTAGAGCTGGTCCAGTCCAGGCAAATCATGCAGCTGCTGGCATGTGAGTTAAATTGTGCTGCATCATTGAAGGGCATCTTCTTCAAGTGGGTCTGGATTTAATTCCCAGCTCACCTCATGGAATTCAGTGTCTCTGTTAATTCTGGAGTCACTGTTTGCCTTTCAGAACCTGTTTGGTATCAGTGACTTCAATGAGTCTGGTGCTTTTGAGTGAGTTCTGAGACCAGAACTCCCTTTGGGGGTTCTCACTTTGTGGGTTGTTGCTTCCCAGCTCAGCCAGGCACCTCAGTTTGTGTCAAGTTGCTAAACCTAATACACAGTTTCTTCTTGATTCCTACCAGTTCATTTGGAATTTTTTTTTTCTTAATTTCTTTTCTGTATTAGAGATGGAATTGTGCAAACCTTCACTTCTTTTTCTTCTGGGCCTTCTGGAACTTAAACCAGTGCCACAGTGGGGCAATCTGTACCCCAAGGCACAGATCTAATCAAGGTCCAGATTTGTGTGAAGATTCATTGCTCAGGAAGGAGGGAGAAGCTTCTCTTCAACAAGAGGGGCAGGTGCTAGAGGTTTTACAAGGTGAAACTGCTGGGTTTGGAGGCTGCTTCTGCTTTTTTAAAGCCCATGAGTGGTTGTGTGAAATGCATGTTTGTGGCAGTGGTGTCATTGTCACAACTCACAGCCCCCTTCCTTTCAGTAAAACTCATAAGCACTTCTCATTTCTGGGGATGATATTTCATATGGATGTGGATACTTTTCATTAAAACTTCAATTTCAAGTAATGTTCAGAGGGGAAAGCAATGAGTGGTTTAAATGCATGTGGACTTTCATGGCAGCCTCTTGTACCTGAGTTAGGTGAGTGTGCTCTCAGCCAGGGTATGTGGATTCAGAGCAAGGAAATGGATGGTCCTCTCTTCAGGGTGGGGTGAGCAGCTGTGAGATATCATCTGATACTGACTGTACCCAGAGGAATGGGAATTTACCCTGCTCAGAAGTTGGAGGGGGAGGAAAAGGCTCATCTCAAAGAACTGAAGAGCCAGAAGTCCTTCTCCTGTGGGTGGCAGTGAGAAGTTCTCACATTATTCAGAATGCCCATGCTTGGCCTTGTTTCAGGTCACTTTTAAATCTGCTCCACTGTCTCCAGTGATTTTTTGTAGTCTTATCAAAAGGGTTCATGATTCTCAGAGAAAAAGCCTCAGCAGAAGTAGCTGAAGCAGCTGGAGGGATGCACTGTCTGAAGGGATATAATAAATGCATTCCTTTCCTTACAGCACTTCCTCTGGAATTGCTGAGGGCAAGCTGGCACTGAAATAAGAGGTGGTCTTTTGGGAGTAAACTTTCCATCACATTTCTCTTGTCTTCTTTCAGAATATTAAGAAATCGGATCTAGACAAGAATCCTGAGGAGCTGGAGCAGCAGAGAGACAAAACTCATGCAGAAGTTGCTTTCTTCCCAGCAGATTATGGTAATGTCACTAGCTGAAAGTGCATAAAAGATAAATAAAACTCAGGTTCCTGTATTTAAGTCATTCCCTGCAGCATAATTTTGAGTGCTGAAATCATAGTGGGTTTTTTTAATGCTTCTAACACATGTTTAATTAGCTTCCCTCAAGATTTCATCTAGGTTTCTTAGCCTGAAGCCAGTGCTTTGTGGCCTGCCACGGGCCTGACAAGCCAGATGACAATATTACCTTTATCCTTGCCCTGCTGCCAGGCTGTAGGAAAAGGGACAATGTGAACATGGGGAATATTGGGTGATTCCATGGCAGAAGACCACAACTGATGACTATTTTGTTGCTCTTCCACAGAGAGCTTCAGTAGGAAGTCTGAAGATGAGCTCATGAGGAGGCTGGCAGAGCTGTGTGCCAGGCAGTCCAGGACAGGGTCCCCTCTCTGTGAGGGGCCACCAGCCATGCTCTGCTCCTTGCAGGGACAGCAGGACAATGAGTAGGTCCTTTTCTGTCACATATCCCAGCTAATCCTGGCTGCCAGAATGGATACTTGGGAACTCCTGGTTTTCCATAAGGGTTTTTCTCTGTAGCCTTGCAGAAAGCTGATATTGGAGTTGGAATACTCAGTCATTCAGAAACATTTGATGATAAACACCTTGGCTTCTCCATCAGCCTTGGGATAAATGGGAAAGGCAGGAAAACAAGGCTAAGCTAATTATCCTGCTCACCTTTTTTATCATCTAGGGTACCAATTTCACTTACTGGTACCTCAATTGAGCAGAAATACCCAGGATGATTTTCTGTGGGTATCAGTGGAGATGTCAGTGCTTCTTGAAGGTTTCTGTGTGAAGGAAGAGCATTTTCAGGCTGTTCAGAGGGAACAACATCAACGGTGGCAGCACAGAGGAAATAATGAGGGAAAAATTGGAGGGGAAGGTGGGAAGTATCCTCATTGCCAGAGCAGGGAGAGCCACTAGGATGATTTGGACTTTGTGTGCCTGGGAGGATAAAATGGAATTGCCAGAAGAGGCAGACAGGAAAGGGGAACTTGTTCTTACACTGAGATGTTAAAAGTTGTGATCTCTCTGCTGCCATACGTGCCTGCCTTTGTTCTCCAGAACAATTTGGCGGTGTCACATTTTGAGAACTAAATATCCCTCTTCATCCTGCCTGTGATCTGTGTTCCTGGGGGAAGCTGAATCCTTGGATTTTGAGAGTAGGCAGAAGCAGAGTCTGAATCTGTGTGGTAGCCAAGCACAAAGCTCCTTTCTCAGTCCAGTTTTGATCCTAATCCACTCCCTGCAGGATTTCTTGTGTGGATAAGGCAGAGGATATGCTGAGGTGGTGTTTTCCATGTGTAGGGATGTTGCCTTGCTGTCATCCCCACTAAGTTCTCTGAGGATGGACAGGATGAGATTCCAGAGCCTGCCAAAACCTGCAACTGTGTACATAGATTTGAGAGATGCTGAGCCACAAAAGGCAGTGACATTCCCTGAAGAGGAACAAAGGTAAATCCTGGCTTTATTGGGAGTGAGAAATAAGTAACAAAAAGTGAGAAACTGAAAATTTTCTGAATCTCATACTTGTGAAATGTAACTTTAAAAATGTTCTTTCACACCTCTGTCATAAGAAGAAACCTTGTAGTTAATAAACAGCTAATAAATAATAAACAGGTAAACATTTTGGTCTAGTTGCTTGAATACTTTAATTTTGTATTTGCTGGAGTAATAGTGTGAAGAACTCTCCATAACACCTGAAGATCTTCCCTGGAAGCCTCTCTCCCTTTTTTCTCATTTTCTAAATTTGCATCCTAGAAATGACCAAGAGCCAACACTCAGTTGGAACAGGGTTAATTAATATGGTCTGATTGTTTCACAGTGCAAGTGACAGCTCCTCCTCTTCCTCTGAAGAAGAGACTGTGACAATTAAAGATGAAGCAGAAAGGAGAAGGTAAGATTCCTTAGCAGGACCCTGTTCAAGTGATATGATATTCATTTTTTCTGAAACTAAAATAATTGCCCTAATAGTGATCAGAGTGAACTTAAATATCTCCATTCCTGGTCTTCACAGCAAAAAAAAAAAGCCCAGTAATGAAAGTGCTCCAGAGTGGCCCCAGGAGGTCACTCTTTTCCTGCTGCATGGTAAAGCTACCAAAGCTAGAGAATAGCTGATGATCCTTGAGGCAATACTTGCACATGTCCAGCTGCTTGGGACAGCTCAAAGCACAACGAGAGGTGCTCTGGGGGCTGCAAAATGTGACTCTTTCTCCAGACCTGTGTGAGTGACACCAGAACTGTGTTTGACATGACTCAGAACCAAATCTGGAAATGTTGTAGGGAGTTGACTCAGACAAACCTTTATTTTTAGAAATAATAACCTAGGCTAGAATGGGTAGAGATTGAAAGGGAATATTGACGACATTGTATGGGCAGGGACCCTCCCAATTCTCCTTAATTAGAGGGGAAAGGGGAGAGAGTGTGATGGGTGGAATCCTAAAGTGTAAATTCCTCAACAGGCACAGATGTCAGCCTTTTGTTGCTGAACTCATGGATTCATATCCATAGGTTATGAGACATTTGTTTAATGTGAAGCAGAGGTGTTAAGTTTAACCATCTTCCTGCATTCATGCCCTGGGTTCCACTTGGAGTTCTGCAGCCTGGAAGGTGAAACCACAGCAGTGCAGGGGACAAGCAGAATATGTGTCTTGTTGTGCCAGCCACGTCCACTTCTTTTAATGGTTTGGAAGAAGAGATGATTTGACAAGGAACTGAGCCCAAACAATGTAATTTTAGAACATCTAATCCAAAACCAGTAAAAAGCAGGAACAAGGTGATGCTTGGGGAACTCTCCCTGGCACTGACACACATTCAGCAGTTCCATCAGGGTAGATCTGCAGTGATGGAGAGCAGAGCTTGGATTGTGATTCACCTTAATGTTGCTAAAGAACAAGTAATGCCTGGCAAATGCTGCTCAGTTCTGGTTGTAAATAAGAAATTCTCTTGGTCTCAGCATGGCAAGATTCTGATCTCATTCCCAAGGGGTCAATCCAGTTTCACTTTTATCTGGAACAAATCATTAAACAGGAATTATTATTCTGTACATGTAGGTTATGTCATGACAGGACATTCCACTATCATGACAATGTGCTTGCTGGCAGTTTAGCAGTCTTGTTGAGGAAATTAAGCCAAACACTCAAAAATTCTAACAATTCTTAGAAAAAACTTTTCATCTGCATGTATTTGAACCCCACCCTCTGTATCCAAAGGGGACAGAAATCTATAGGCTCTGATTCCCATGCCAACCATACATTTGTCCAGGGCTCTTCTGGCAGGTGTTTGTGTTGTGCCTGAATGCAGAAGAGGTAAATAAATTGCCAGGAAGATGAATTTTGTGTTCTGGCTGTGTAGTGGCTTGTGTCACCTGAGTGCTGGTGCTGCTGTTACCCACAGTTACTGTTCCTGTAGATGCCCAGTCCTTGTTTTGAGCTCTCACTTGTATGAGGAGTTCCTCAGAGAGTGACTTTATTCCTATAGTGCTTTCTCTTGATGAAATCAGGTTTTTATTTCCTTTGCAGGAGGAATTGCTCAGGGAAAAGCCTGTTACTGCAACAACTCCAAGCAGCCCGGAAGGAGGCCTTGGAGCATCTTCACAAAACGCCTGTTCCAGCTGAGAAACTGCATCCAGAAGGGCTGGAGGACAGAGGTTCCTCTCATTTAAGTCAAAAGCAATCTTGTGAAGTGAGGCAAGAGACAAATGAGGTGGTTCCCAGGAAACTGATAAGCTTGGAACCAGGCAAGGAAAATCCCCCCTTTTCAAGCTGTGGGGGCAACGGAGCTGACACAGAAAAAGAGAACAAAATGGAAGCTGAGGAGATTCAAAATGCAGGAAATGCTCCAGAGTGTCCTCTAATTACAGCACAACTGCCAAGGTATCCCACAAGAAAAGTAATCAGCGGGTTTGGATGTGGCTTCTCTAATTGTCTGGGATTAAAGAACATTGCTTGCCTGGGCTGTGACTTGGAGCAAAAGGATGGCTGGTTTTGTTACCTGGAAAGAACACCAGTCCTGGCAGCTACTGCTGGAAGGGTTAGAGGCAGGCTCAGTGGGGCCTGGCATTAGATGAGCTATGGCACATTGTAAATTGAGCCTTTTCCTTTAGCTTTTCTTCTATAGAAGAGGAGGATAACACAGTATTGATCTCCTTTAGGAACAACAGCACGGAGATTTCCTAAGCACAGCTTCCTAGAAAATAGGGCTGGAAGGGTCAGTCTCCCTGTGCCAATAAAGAGTGAGGTAAAATCTAATATCTCCTGGCAGATCTTTACAGAACTTGGTCTTGAAATCCTCAATGGTGAGGATTCTTTGACTCCCAGGTAGTACATTTTGCTGTTTAATTATCCTTAGAGTTGTAAAAGATTTTCATTAAGTCTAATTTAAATTAGCCTCTCTCCAATTTAAGCTTATTTTTGTTGTGTTCCCAGAAGGAATGGAAAATGGTTTATTCTGTTTCTCAGTATAAAACACCTTTTACAAACTGGAAGATGTATCAGTCTCCCCTTGTCATTTTTTCTTCCAAACAAAGGAATTCTGACTCTTTGCCACCAAAAAAAGTGCAAGGTCTTGAAGTTACAAAGTACACCCATGAGGAATGCCACAGGAATATCTTGTAAAGCTTTAAAAAAATAGAAATAAGAGTAATATGAATTGAGGAAATTGCAGAGTTATTTGGGCCTCTGCCTCCCTGGGCTTAGTTTAATGTAGTGTATTCTGCAGAAGGTCTAATTTCAAAGTGAAATCAGGTGGTTGCCTTGTGCACCTGCCCAACTATTTGGGAGAGCTCCATTCTGCTGCCTTTTCAAAGGTTATATCCTGCTATTTTCAGAGTGAAATTTAACATTCTGACTTTGACATATGAGCCCTGGAAAGAATTAGGATCTGCCTGCTCTGGAGACTATTACTGTGTCAGAGTTAAACACTTGCCTGCCCTGCCACTTAGACACCTCAGCTCCTGTGTACTTGCTTTAAATGGCAGGTGGTTGGTTGCAGAGTTTTTTCCCTCTGGAATTCCTGACATTAAGCTCATTGCTTCCATCAGGAATACTAAACTCCATTTTGATTACCTGTTAGCCTGAGATGGCAGCCCATGGCCAGGCAAGAATGTGGGTTATTTATTGTCTCTGAGTAAGAACTCAATGATCTGAAATGATTTCAGTTTTCTTTCTTGCTGTTCTAATTATTGCTGGGGCACCTGGGGCTGGAAGAATTCAGAAGAAATTCAACTTTGTATTTGCCATGGAAATGGCAGATGAAATCTTCCTGCAGGCATCCAAATGTAGAAAGATGGGAGGTCTTGGGGTCAGGGGAAATTTCTCTCTGTCCTATCCTACAGCAGATAGGAAAGGAAATGGGGTTAGCCTGGGAATCTTGGTGTGGGGATGGGGAGTGACACATCACAAACACATCTCTGCTTAAAGGAGTTTTGATCTCCAGATAGATCATCACCACTTATCAGAAGTTTGATCTCTGCTCCTTTTCTTTGAGGGTTTTTTTTTTCCTCTAAGGTGATTTCATCCACTGCCAAGTTCTTGTGTCCCCCCACAAGCACCAGAACTGCTTTCTAAAGCTATTTTAGCCTTTCATGTCATGATTCCCCCTCAAGTGTGTGATGTAAATATGAGAAAAAAAGAACTGCAACCACATGAACGAGTGGCTTTTTTTCCCAAGTGAAAAGCTTAATCTGTGTATTTTTCAGGAGAGAAGGAAGTGAAAGAGAGCAATCCCAAAAGGAAGAGGAGATGAAAGAGAGGCAGAGGAGATGCAGCTTGCAGGAGCAGCTGGAGCAGTGGCAGCCTCAGCACTCGGTGTGTGGGAAGCAGCCCATGGCAGAGAACACCCCGCTCCTGTTCCACATGGTCAGTGGCTCAGGGTAGGCTGGGCCTGGCAGGGGCTCCCTGCCACAGGCAGCTGGGAGCAAAAAGTTATTTTTCTTGCATTATTTCAAATCTGTTTGTCATGGAGCAGCATTATCTGAGGAGAGGAGCAGCCCTACAGCTCTTCTCTCATGCTAAGAGAGAAGAATTTCCCACTTTCCTGTGCAGGGAGAGCTCCCCAAGCAGCTGCCCTCCAGTTCTGACCTGTGAGGGCTTGCTGAAATCAGTGGCCTCAGTGTCATCTACTTCACAGGAGCCAGAGTCTCCCACAGGATTTTTCATAACTTTTTCTAAAAAAGTGAAATATTTTTACTGTCTCTGCTGAGTCCTGTCTTGCTGCCTGCCCCCAGCAGCTTTACAGTTCACTTTTGTGGGTAGGTTTTGAGGATTGTGGGTTTAATAATAGGTTTTAGTCCTGATTAAGGGATATTAAATGATCCTGATTTTTCCCAAAGCCTAAACAAGGCTTGGAGGACAGGGCTGTTGTTCCTCCTCCTCAGATTTATCTCTGTCCCTGCCCTTAGCAGAGGGGTTGCAATGAGAGGAGCTTTAAGATCACTGCCAACCTTGTCATGGTTCCATGATAAGCAGTCCTGCTTCATCCATGCACTGATTTTGCTGATCACAAGGCCACGTGAGAAGGTGAGAGGAGGTGAGAAACTGCAGAATCACCATGAATCCACTGTAATGATTTATTTGGGCTAATGCCAATAACAAAGCTCTTCTGTCAGTGCAAAAGTTGAAAGACTTCACAGCCCTTAATTTGGGGCTGGACCATTCAGGTTTGTTTTGCAAATTGATTACTGTGTTTGTGGAGATTTGAAAGCTCATTTTATTTAGCACTGGATTAGTCAGTGAGGAGGAGTAAAGGATTAAAAAGCTCCCAGCTGAGTTTCCCTCTGCCAGCCTGCTTTGACAAGGACAGCACAGTGCCCAGAGCTCTGCTTTGGAGGTGTAAAGGTTGTGGATCCTTGGATTTGCTCCTGCCTGGCTGCTGGCAGGTCCCACCCACTTCCAGTTAGCCTTTATTAAGATGCAGACACTCACTTGCTCTTCAGAAATCCACGTGGGCCTTGCTCTCTCTTTCCTGACAATGCACCAGGCAATGCAGAATTCCTCTGTCTTTGGTCATTTCCCATATTTGCTGTGCTGATGCCAATAAAATGAGGATGGGCTTTGTCTCGAGCAGAGCTCAGGGTGGATCTGTGCTGGAACTGAAGTTGTAAATATTCCCCTAAGAGATGGGATGGTGTTGCAGCTGTGGCAGCAGGGACATGGGCATTTCTCACCAGCCCAGGCTCCTGCTGCCTGTGCAAACTGCTGCCAGTGCCCAGAGAGAGGGAGAGGGACTTGTTACACAGTGACAGGACAAGGGACAGGGGGTTTTACCTGTCAGAGGGCAGGGATGGATGGGATATTGGGGAGAAATTCCTCCCTGTGAGGGTGGGAGGCCCTGGCACAGGGTGCCCAGAGAAGCTGTGGCTGCCTCTGGATCCATGGAAATGTCCAAGGCCAGGTTGGAGCAGCCTGGGCTAGTGGAAGGTGTCCTTGCCCATGGCAGGGGGTGAATTGAGATTATCTTTATGGTCCCTCCCACCCAAAGCATTCCATGATTCCAAACTGAGTGGCAGCCTGCTCCAGGGAACCTGCCTGACCTCCCAAGGCACTGTCGGTAAAAGCAAATCAGCACAACCCATAATAACCCTGTTGTCTGGGCAACTCTGCTCTTAGTTCTTATTTAGAAATATTCATTATTAAAATGAAGAATAAAAAATGTATCAACATCATCTATCAAGCACAACAGTCCTTTACAAGATTACTTGAAATCCGCCTTGATAGCTGCATTTTTTCTTTGAATTTGAACAGGGTTTTCTTTTCTTCCTTTTTTTTATGAACACAGACAGAAAAACTTGACTGTTTTGACATTTGAAACTAAAAGCCCCTGTAATTTGGCAGCTATGTCTCAGTGAAAATATCTAATATCTATATATAAACATGTATATTCAAAGAACAAGCCCCAGTGTTTGACAGAGTAGCACACTTGCAGATTTGTTTTGTAAGTCCTTTGTTTTGGCAGTGATAGATGTTCATATCTGGAACACTTGTCATAGTTTCCAGAATTCCTCTGACCATTTATAATGTACATAAATAATTGAATGGAATAATAATCAGAGGGAAAGTTTAGAAACTCTGCAATTCCTGTAGCTGAGGTGCTGGGAAAGACTGGCAAAGGAAATTTAAAAAGCTGCATTAGGGTTGCATTAGAGTTCTTGTCTAAAATGTAAAAGCAGATTTCATGTGCTGTCTCCTTTTCTCAACCCAGTTCAGTCAAACTCTGTCCTCAGTTTCACTCAGAGAGTCAGGGTTGGGGAGAGCACTTTGAACACAGTGCAGGTAACTTGGGAGACTGAGAATTAACTTCAGCTGCTAAAGAAGGGGCTGAAATCCAGTGGATTTTCAAGACATGCAGGTGCTCATTCCCTGGGAAATCAGTGGGTTCTTCCTAAGAATTCTGCCTGTCAAATCCATGTCTTTAGGTGTCTGAATACTTGGGCAATCTGGCCCACCTCTTAGTTTTAAAAAGAATGCTGGGAAGAACCTGATTTTTTTTATGCTATTTTTTGGTTGTGTTGGGTTTTTTTCCCCCTTCTCTACACCACCCAAACTTTCAGTGAAATTTAAGACTGGCATGAGTTGATCTCTTCTGCAATTGGGCTCCCTAACCACATTTTAACCTTTGGATCTGGTTCAGAGCTGGTGTGAGCACCTAGAGTTCTGTGAAAGGCAGCAGAGCAGTGGTGTGATCCTTGCTGTAGGGTCAGGATGAATTAGTAGTTTAGAGGAACAACACAGGGTTTGATTCAGTATTTGAGCAGTGTTACTGATGAGGGAGACAGAAGGAATGCTCCCAGTATGAAAAGCAGTTAAATGGAGGATGTAAAATGAAATGGGTTTGATCTGTCACTTCATTCGTCTTGCTTGTTATGATAAGTAACTTAGTGCTGATGTTGTTTTCCTACCACATTCCCATTAGGTGGGATCCAGATAATGGAGGTAACTTTTACCAGACTCAGAACTGAGTTTTGTCAGGAGCAGCACAAGCAGGTTATTCTAAGGATATCACAGGATGGTTTGGGTGAGAAGGGACCTTGAATCCCATCCCATCCCACCCCTGCCATGGGCAGGGACACCTTCCCCTATCCCAGGCTGCTCCAAGCCCTGTCCAGCCTGGCCTTGGACACTGCCAGGGATCCAGGGGCAGCCACAGCTTCTCTGGGCACCCTGTGCCAGGGCCTCACCACCCTTCCAGGGAACAATTCCCTCCCAATATCCCATCCATCCCTGCCTTGTGTCAGTGGGAACTCTTTGGGGAAGACAAAGCAGCATCTGCAGGTGAGAGCAAGGCAGGCAGGGCAGTCCCACAGTCC